>BHFT01001661.1:0-106124 GCA_004320025.1 Laticauda laticaudata
CTACAATGACGTGGGATAATACCCGAAGGAAGCTGAACAGCACACACACACACACACACACACACACACACAGATATATGTATGTATGTATGTATGTATGCTACCTGTTAAACATGTGTTCCTCAAACTTGAACGGGAGGCTTGACTCAACCCTAGTCCAACATCTCTCTTCCATGCACAATCGACATTCGCAACTGAATATTAGGGGTCCTTGGTTCTCTCTGAGCTTGGTTGTGTTCTTGCAGATGTTTCATGACCCAATACTAAGATCTTTTATACTTATCTAATTATAAGTATAATTATCTAAATAATTATCTCATTATACTTAGTATTTCTAAGTATATTAGTATTTCATGATCGTCAGTGCTAAAAGGGAGGGTAGGGAAGGAGGAGGAAAACAATAAGGAGGAGGAGAACAGTGAGGTCCTTGGTGATTGCTGAGCATGGTTGTTTTCTTGCAGATGTTTCATTACCCAACGAGGTAACATCACAGTGCTAGAAGGAAGGAGTGTTTGTGGAGAGGTGGAGGTGGAAGAGAAGGAAAAGAAGGAGAACTGTGGGGTCCTTGATGCTCTCTAAGCCTGCAGAATAATGCATTCAACTGTGGGGTCCTTGATGCTCCTCTGAGCCTGCAGAATAGTACATTCTTGCAGATGTGTTATTATCCAACTAGGTAATATCATTAATGTTAGAAGGGAGTGGGATTTGTGGAAAGGAGGAGGAAGAAAAGGAGGAGGAGGACAATGATGACTATGGTATCCTTGAGCTCTCTGAGGTTGATGGTTTTCTTGCAGATGCTTCACTACCCAAGTCGGTAACATTATCAGTGCTCCAAGGGAGTGGGGTTTGCTCTCAGTTGAGAGTGATTGAGGGACAAAGCCAGTGGGGGAAGCCAGTTTCAATTAATGACTTGGTTAACATAACAGGTGCAATGATTCCCTGAACAGCTGTGGCAAAAAGGTAATAAAATCCAGCACAACCACCATTTAACAACTGTCTTGGTTGGTGATGGATATATTGGGCCCAAATTGTGGCCGTGAGTTGAAGACTATCTGTGCCTCTCCTTGATGGTAACTTCTCGGGCTTCAGAAGCAACTCTAAAGTTTTCACACACTTCGCTGGTGCAGTCCACATTCTCTGTGTCGATGTTTGTGTGTGATTTTCTCCCTATCACAATTCTTTCCTTCTTGCTTGCTTGCTGGCACAAATGAATAGGTGCCAATTGCAGAGAGAACAAAATTCATGCCTCAATGCTCAGGGATGGCCTTCAATTCAGGAGGGAAGCTTGATTGGGTAAAGGTAAAGGTTCCCCTAACACATACATGCTAGTCATTTCCAGCTCTCGGGGGTGGTGCTCATCTCCATTACAAATCCGAAGAGCCAGCACTGTCCGAAGACATCTCAGTGGTCATGTGACTGGCATGACTAGACGCTGAAGGCGCATGAAACTCTGTTACTTTCCCACCAAAGTGGTCCCTATTTTTCTACTTGGCTTTTTAATGTGCTTTTGAACTGCTAGGTTGGCAGAAGCTGGAACAAGTAATGGAAGCTAACTCTGTTATGTGGCGCTTGGGATTCAAACCACTGAACTGCCACCAAACTTTCTGATCATCAAGCTCAGCGTTTTAGCCACTGAGCCACCATGTCCCTTCTCTTGATTGGTTACTAAATGGGAAGAGCAACACTGAGAGACAATGACCAGGCCTCCCAAGGCCTGCATGTCAGAGGGATGCAAAATAATCAGTCCAACTGAAACATGTAGGGCAGCAGAGGATATGGGGAATTAGTGTTGTGACTTGCTTTCGTTTGGCCTAATCAGTTATGAAGCCGTGAGAGAGTTCATAGTCAACCATTCTACATGGAGAATCTGAAGCCCTGTACATAAATAATAATCAGATTACAGATTAACAGAGTTGGAAGGGACCTTGTAGGTCATTTAGTCCAACTTCACATCCAAAGAGGAGACCCTACACCATTTCTGACAAATGGCAGTCCAAGCTCCCACAACTTCCAAAGGCAAAGCTGTTCCGTTGGTTGATTGTTCTCACTGTCAGAAAATTTCTTTTTATTTCCAGGCTGAATCTCTCTCTGTCCAGTTTGCAACTATTATTCCTCCTCTGGCCTACAGGTGCTTTGGAAAATAGGTTGACCCCTTTCTGTGGCAGCCCCTCAAATATTGGAAGACTGCTATCATGTCTCTCCCGTGGTCCTTCTCCTCACTAGACTAGCCATGCCCTGTTCCTGCAATGTTTCATCATATTTTTTAGCCTCCACTCCACTAATCATCTTGGTTGCTCTTCTCTGCACTCAACATCTTTTTATAACGAGGTGAACAAAACTGGTTGCAGTATTCTAGTGCAGTCTTACTAAGGCTTTGTAGAGTGGTATTACTCTCAACATCACTTATATTGAAAAGTTTAGGACATGGATCATATTGGATGGAAACAAATGCAAATGGAATAATAATAAAAAGGAATTTGGGGGAAATGTGCCCCCAAATGCTAATGAATTTCAAGGAAGACTTGAATTCACAAGCAGATTAAGAGAGACAGGAAAACAATGTTCAGTGTATGAGTAAGACAAGGGAAGAGATTTTTCCATAACTGGAGAAGAATATGAGAAACTGTAAGAGAGCAGAATCCTTGATAAATGCAGAATGAGTAGACCCATTGTTTTAGTTTTCGTTGCCATGGTATAAAAAAAGAGGTTGAGACTCTAGAAAGAGTGCAGAGAAGAACAACAAGGATGATTTGGGAGCGGGAGTCTAAAACATATGAAGAACGGTTGTGGGAATTAGGTATGCCTAATAATATGCTTAATAAAAAGAAGGGCTTGGTGGGACATGAGAGCAGTGTTCTGATATATCAGGGGCTGTCACAAAGAAGAGGGAATCAAACTATTTTCCAAAGCACCGGAAGGCAAGACAAGAAGCAATAGATGGAAGCTAATCAAGGAGAAAAGCAATCTAGAAGTAAGGAGAAATTTTCTGACAATTAGAACCATTAATCAGTAGAACAACTTGCCTCTAGAAGTTGTGAATGCTCCAACAGTGGAAGTAGTTTAGAAGAAGATATTGGTCTTGATTCTTGGAAGAATAACTGAAGGGCATGGAAGTTAGTACACCATGAATTGCTAAATAGTGGAGAGATCAAACTGGTCTACAAGAAAGATCAAATGAAGGACAGGAAAGAGACATGGCTCAGAAGTAGGGGTGGGATTCTATCGGCTCGGGCTGGTTCAGGTGAACCAGTTGTTATAGTGGTGATTTGACCCTGCCCACCAGCCCCTGCTCTGTTCTGTCCTTTATGTCTGGGGTTTTCAGCTCAGTTGATTTGCATGGCACAACAGATTGCCATGCCTCAGCTGATTTACGCACCAGGAGTGCAGCAGAAGGTTTCCCTGTTTCCCTGAAAATACAACCTACCCTGAAAGTAAGTCCTAGCTTGATTTTTACATGTATGCCCAATATAAGCCCTACCCTCAAAATAAGCCCTAATTGAGATCCCACCCACTCCAGAGTACAGAGATAAAAATTAAGCTAGGGTGGGGATGGGGCGGGTGGAGCTGCTCTACTAGTTACCTTTAGACAATTGCAACCAGGCCATGCACATCCCGACACCTGCCTTGACAGCTCATTTCTCCTGCAGCTGGCAAGGCTGGCAAGGCTTTCCTGAAGGCCTCTGGAGCTGGTAACAAAGCTCAGGATCGATCCAAGCTCTGTTATCCTCTGCAGAGGCCTTTCTGGCTGCAGAAGAAGAAGTTTCTGAAGGGCTCTGACATCAAAAAGGAGGCCGGAGCGGTGCATGCAAGTGAGGTTAGTCAGTGGATGACATCCCCCCAAAATAAGACCTGGTGCCTTTTTTGGTGGCAAAAAAAATACATAAAATAGGGTCTTATTTTTGAGGAAACATGGTAAGTATTAGAGCTTAAAAAGCAGTGTTTTTCTAACACTGCGCATGCGCGAAATGCATGCTCATCAAAGCATTTGTTATACCAGTTGAATCCCACCGCTGCTCAGAAATCATGTGCCAAACAATCAAACTAAATAAAACTTGTTGGAAAAACAATGTATAGAAGGCTTTATGTGGAGGCAGGAGAGAAGGAAGAAGGGAAAAAATAGAATTAGTTTTGCTTCGGCTGCACTTTGGAGCCAATGTGGTAGAAAATAATTCCCCTCGAGACCAGAGACACGTACTTCTAAATAAAAAATACTTGCACTTCAGCTATACCTGTGAAAGCTGCCTGATTGGTCTCTCTTAATTGCACACTCCGTGGAAAACCCGGGTTTGTGACTACAGAATGTGTGAAGTCACCCAGAGAGACAGGTGTTTCCTTTCCAGAAATCGGTGTCTTTGTATGCACGCCTATAAATTGGATGTTGATAAAATCATGCTCTTTCTCTCATCGTTCCAGCAAGGTCTGAAGATCTCATTGTTAGTCTAATGAGTCCAAGGGAAGTTGAAAACGGGAGGGTGAAAACCAGTTAGAGAGGAAATACAGCATAAAGTGTTAAAAATGTGAAATGAACTTAGCTGGTGGTCTCTGAGCTTGGTTGTTTTCTGGCAGAGGTTTCATGACCCAACTAGGTAACGTCATCATGGCTGGAAGGAAGTGGGACTAAGTAACATTATCAGTGGTAGAACTCCACTCCTTTCTAACTCTGTGTTCAGATTCCAGCAGTTACCCCCCTTAAAACAATGAGTCTTAAGCCACACTTCCAGAACTTCAAAAGTATTTATTGGGAGTTAAAATGTCTGGCACTGCCTGGGTGTAGCTGACTCTGAGGCACCTAATTCATGTCACCCTTGACCCTGGTTTCCCCCACCCCCTGGGTGTATTGTAATTCATATTTTCCAATGGGACACATCCATAGCCAAGAATCATGATCTCCAGTTAGCATTTTGCATGACAGAAACTTCGCTCATCTAGTTACTATCTTTGAAAACATTTATGGAATGCACTTTCGGTTTGCAAGTTGCCACACTGCTCTTCCCCCCTTTCTGTTGGCAATGCTAGAAACACCATAGAAATATTTTATGAGTTGACAGACTGATGATGTTGCCTAGTTGGGTTATGAAATGTCTGCCAGGAAACAACAACGTTCAGAGAGCACCAAGGACCGACCCCACAATTCCCCTGCTCTTCTTCTTCCCCTCTTCTCCTCCTCTGTCTCTCTTCCTCCTTCTTGCAAACTGCACTCTCTTCTAGTACTGATGATGTTACCCAGTTGGGTCACAAAACATCTGCCAGGAAACAACCAGGCTCAGAGAGCACAAAGGACCCTGAGCTACAAATACCCTTTTCTATTGATCTGTAGCTGAAACATTTGCCTGATAACTGTTAGTTGCTGATCCATAAAATTTTCTTGGAATGTGCATCAGTAAAGCCAATTCAAGCAAGCAGATCTTGACCCATGAGCAGCCAGATGTTTGTAGTAAGGGGAGAACAGAATGCTTTGTGAAGATGCATTGTCCCTTCAACAATGTTTCATTGCTTGTTAGTTTTATTGATTTATATCCCACCATTATTATTTTTCCAAATAATTCAAGGCAGCAAGTATATTGAATATATCCAAGACTTTCTGAGTCTTCTTACTCCTCCTCCTGCTCCTCCTCTCTCATCCTTCTCCTCCTCCTTCTGCTCCTCCTCTTCCTTCTCTTCTCTCTTCCCTCCTCCCCTTCCTCCTCCTCTCTCCCATCCTTCTCCTCCTCCTCCTTTTCCTCCTCCTCTTTTCTCTCCCCTCCTCCCACTCCTCCTCCTCTCTCCCATACTTCTCCTTCTTCCTTCTTCTCTTCTCTCTCCCCTTCTGCTCTTCTCCCTCCCATCTTTCTTCTCCTTCCCCTCCTCCTCCTCCTCCTCCTCCCTTCTAGCACTGACAGTGTCACCTAGTTGGGTCATGAAATGCCTGCAAAAAAATCACCAAGCTCAGAGAGCACCAAGAACCTCACAATCCTCCTCTCCCTCCTCCTCTTCCTCACACATGGAAATGGACAAAGTTGAGTTGGCTTAGGCTTCAGTGTAATCTCTTTGCAGCCAAATCTGATTGGCTTCTGCAGCATTTGGAGGCGAAAGCAAAGGACAGCCTGGAACTCGGTGTGATATTTGCCTTATACTTCTCATTTCTAAACCCTTCAGAGAGCAATTTAAGTTGAAACATGGAGCAATATGTGCCATTTGAAGAGTCTTCTTCATTAGGAGCTGCATATGTGAATTCATTTCCAGCACCTAAAATCATGACCTTTTTCGGTACTCTTATGGAAGCATTCTTTTTTTTA
The DNA here is from genome assembly GCA_004320025.1 of Laticauda laticaudata. Lineage (NCBI taxonomy): Eukaryota > Metazoa > Chordata > Lepidosauria > Squamata > Elapidae > Laticauda > Laticauda laticaudata. Next base: position 6,276 of record BHFT01001661.1, read on the forward strand.
TAAAAAATCCTTTTTTAACCTCAGTTTTTAATTCAAGCAACCTCATACCTGCCTCTCAAAGGACCTTCATATTTCTGTGATTGGTCGTGGACGTTGGAAGAGGCTCTACCCTTGACCTTAAATGCTCCCTTGAGCTGTCACTGGCTATTAAAAATCTCAGGACACAACATCTGTTCAATTAAAATGCACGTCTTAATGTCAAAGGAGGGAAAGGAAGAGAAGGAGGGCTGGCATCATGAACTATGAACCTCCATCAATTGTTGGTTGATGTGAACCAACGTTCAAAATATTTTTAGATACTGCTGTTTTTGTAAAAAATACTAATAATAATCCCTGGAGTTCTGAGAAAAAAAGACATGTCACCTGAGTTCTGGATAAATTATGGCAATATATTTTGTCATAATGTCCTGCTTTAAGGAATGAGCATTGTGTGTGATTGGTACTGTGAAATGGGGGCGCAGGGATGGGGAATTACAAAAACCAACTTCTGTTTCCCCCACCATCACCTGTTTTACAATTCTTTGGGATTGATAAGATTAGGATGTTTTACTGATAGAAAAGAAGAGTTGTAGCTCAGGGTCAAACTGTAGGGGCCTTGGTAGCCTCTGAGCTTAGCTGTTCTTCTTGCAGATGTTTCATGACCCAACTAGGTAATATCATCAGTGCTGGAAGGGAATGGGGTTTGGAATGAGGAAGAGGAAGACCACTGTGGGAAAGTGATTTGTGGAGAGAAAGAATAGAACAGAATAAGAGAGATGAAAGGAAGAGGAGGAGAAGGATAGGAGGGAGAGGGAAACGGGAAGGAGAAGGGGAAGGAGAAGGAGAAGGAGGGGAAAGAAAAGGAGAAGGAGAAGGAAAGGAGGGAGAGGGGAAGGAGGGGAAGGAGGAGAAGGAAAGGAGGGAGAGGGAAAGAAGAAGGGGAAGGAGCAGAAGGGGGAAGGATAGGAGAGAAAGGAGAAGGGGGAAGGAGAAGGAGGGAAGAGAGTGAGTGGGAGACAGATAGGAGAGAGAGGGGAAGGGGAAGAGGAAGGAGGAGAAGGAGACAGAAAATGAGGAGGGGAAGGAGAAGGGGGAGAGAAGGAGGAGGAGGAGGAAGAAGAAGAAGAAGAAGAAGAAGAAGAAGAAGAAGAAGAAGAAGAAGAAGAAGAAGAAGAAGAAGAAGAAGAAGAAGAAGAAGAAGAAGAAGAAGAAGAAGAAACACTTGTGGCGTCTTGGTACTCTCTGAACTGGCTGTTTACTTGCAGATGTTTCATTGTACACCATCAGTGCTAAGGAGTAGAGTTTTGTGATTGTTGTCACTGGTGTCTGTGTGTGTGTGTGTGTGTGTGTGTGTGTGTAGTGTGTGTGGACTTTTATTGGGGTTTTTTATTGTGGTATCATCTTTCTAAGGCACCCAGAGTGTCTGTGAATGAGTTGGGCAGCTGTATACATTTTCTTAAATAAAGAAATGAGAACATAATGTGAGCTTTGAGAATCACAATCTCGTTTCTTCATGGATGTTAGTCTCCTACCTCCACCAGTGCTGGAATTCATTTAACAACAACAACAACAAGGAAGGAGCTTGATTAATTCTTTTTTGATGTTCATTTTTCAAGAGGAACAAAGGACTTTTCGGCAACTCCATGCCTATCGATCAGAAGGATTAACATGGCATCCTGATTATCAGCATTTGGTTGTTTCAAGAATCATCAGAGGCAACATTAAATTGATTCCTCTGATAAAGCTTCCCTTGTAATTAGAGATATCCCCTTTCAAACTTGCTTAACCAGCAGATTGTCCATTTTGATGAGAAACAGGGCACTGAATATGCTGGAGAGAACATCTGGCTTCTGAGTAATCATGGCTTATTTATCATAATTACCTTTAACAACGTGCTAATCTGAGGAACAATTCTAGTTGACAATGCCTCTCTATTGTACAGTTAGGGTTGCTGCAGGATATTGATCACAGGAAGTATTAATACCGCTTTATAAAACCCTAGTAAGGCCACACCTGGAATACTGCAAGCAATTTTGGTCACCGTGCAACAAAAAAAGATGTTGAGTTTATGGAAAAAGTGCAGAGAAGAGCAACTAAAACAATCAAAGGTCTGGAGACTAAAACACTTGAAGAACGGTTGCAGGATTTGGGTATGGCCAGTCTAGAGAAAAGAAGGACAAGGGGGGACATGATAGCAGTCTTCCAGGATTTGAAAGGCTGTCACAAAGAAGAAGGAGTCAATCAATTCTCCAAAGTACCTGAAGGCAGGACAAGAAACAATGGATGGAAACTAATCAAGGACAGAAGCAACCTGGAACTAAGGACAAATTTCTTAACAGTAAGGACAATTAACCAGTGGAATAGCTTACCTTCAGAAGTTGTGGGTTCTTCATCACTAGAGGTTTTTAGGAAGATATTGGACAGTCACTTGTCTGAAATGGTATAGGATCTCCTGCTTGAGCCAGGGGCTGGACTAAAAGACCTCCAAGGTCCCATTCTCTTCTCTTCTCTCCTCTTTTTCTTTCTTTCTTTCTTTCTTTCTTTCTTTCTTTCTTTCTTTCTTTCTTTCTTTCTTTCTTTCTTTCTCTCTCTCTCTCTCTCTCTCTCTCCCTCTCTCCCCCCTTACACACACACACTCACACACATACACACACACAAGCAATCAAAAGCCAGAGGATCGGTATTGGGTCATATTCGATATGTCTGCTTGAATCCAGCTCAGATGCAATTCGGAAAATTGATTCTATTCAGACCTTTGAATCAATTCGGAGCAAAGCTTCAAGTAGGACAGGATTCAATTGGGCCTCACTCAGACAAATGGATATAAAGCATCCAAATACAGTATTTGCTTTGATGGATCGCATTGATCCATCGGCTCAGTATGGCCAATCAACCCGAATCAATGAAGAATAGTCACCCACTTCTCAAGGGACTCTCTTTATTTTTTTATCTTGACTTACTTAACTACCTGCTTGCTTCCAGCCAAATCATCCCAAGTCAAAGAACATAGAATTATAGAATTCAAGGTCTTCTAGTCCATCCCTTGCTTGAGCAGGAGATCCTATATCATTTCAGATAAATGATTGTCCTGTTTGGAAGCCTCCAGTGATGGAGCACCAACAACTTCTAGAGGCAAGTTGTTCCACTGATTAATTTGTTCTCACTGCCAGGAAATGTATTCTTAGTTCTAGGTTGCTTCTCTTCTTGATTAGTTTCCATCCATTGTTTCTCATCCTGCCTTCAGGTGCTTTGGAGAATAACTTGACCCCCTCTTCTTTGTGGCAGCCCCTCAAATATTGGAAGGCTGCTATCATGTTACCCCCAATCCTTTTTTTCATTAAACTAGACGTACCCAATTATTGCAACTTTTTAAATATATTTGGGGCTCCGTTCCCTCTTTGTTGCTCTTCTTTGCATCCTTTCCAGAGTCTCAACATCTTTTTTTATATATTGTAGTGACAAAACTGGAAGCAGTATTCCAAGTGTGGTCTTATTAAGGTTTTATAAAGCAGTGTTAGAACTTCACATGATCTTGATTCTATCCCTCTATTAATGCAGTCTAGGATTGTGTTGGCTCTTTTGGCTGCTGCACCATACAGCTGGCTCATATTTAAGTTATTATCCAAAAGGACTCCCATTATCCCTCTCATAGTTACTGGCATGGATAAGTCAGCTTAAGACTGTTGAATATGCTAATCAGAGAAATGCAGATGATATTTATTTCATTGTTCGGTTCAGACACCCATATTTTGAACCAGATCATCACATGTTTCCAAAAAAAAAATGCTCAATGACTTGACAAAAATTCCTGAATGCTCATTTTTTTTTATTTCTATGTAAAGAAATAATAAGAAGAAGAATTGAAAAGACAAGAACAGATAGCAAATGCTATTTCTGCAGAGAAGCTGAGAAAACAGTGGATTATCTAGTTAGTTGCCGCAAGATCACACAAACTGACTACAAACAACAGCATAACAAAGTAGCAATAATGGCACATTGGAAGATCTGCAAGAAATAACCATATGCAACAACTGATGGGATCACAAAATACACAAAATAATTCAGAGCTGACCCAGAGCTAAAGAAGCTTCTTGGATGTTTTCTTGAAACATCTTCCAAGAAAAAACTAGAAAGCTTAGTAGCCTTTTGTGGGTGAGGGAAATGACCTTTGGGAAAACCATGACTTGGATGACTGAGAATCTCCATAGACTTACCTTCAGAAGTTCTGGGTGCTTCATCATTGGAGGTTTTAAAGAAAAGATTGGACAGCTACTTGTCTGATAGGGCACAAGGACTCCTGGTTGAGCATGTGGTTGGACTAGAGGACCTCTAAAGTCACTTCCAGCTCTGTTATTCTGTTAATTAATAGAACAATGGATTGTCTCCAGAGGTTGTGGATGCTCCATCACTGGAGCTTTTCAAGAACTAGATAGCCATTGATCTGAAATGGAATAGGATCTTCTGCTTGAGCAGGGGGTTGGACTAGAAGACCTCCAAGGTCCCTTCCAGCTCTATTCAAATTGATAGTAGTCGTAGTAGTAGTCCTGGTGAAGACTGCTTAGAAAAATCATAAATGCTACTCATTTTTGACCACTTTTGAATGCAGTCCAAAGTGCTCCTTTTGAATTATTAAATTTCCAAACTAAAGCTTACTCAACACTGGCTGGAGTGATATAGGTCAAGGGGGGAGGAGAACAAGGCTGTGCAACATCTTACACAACTTCCTGATGGTTTATCAGCTCCAGGGATATCATCATGTTGCAACCGGTTCTTCTCTACTTCCTTCATTCTGAGCATTCTCCTATTGTTGTCACGGGTGATTAACCACGAGTGCAAATTTACAGGGTTCAGCTCTATACATACATATACATATGTTTTTAGAAAGAGATTGGACAACCATTTTGTTCAGAGTATTGCAGCATAAATTCAGCACCAGAAAAATACACAGAGATGGCTGAGGCTTCATTTAACTTCTTTATAAACACATAAAGTAAATTTTACAATACCAGTTGTAGATTTCTCCAGCATGGAGTAAACTCAAACAGAAGCAGACACGTTACAGGTTCAGAGCATAACAGTAAGCAACTCAGGAGCTCAGAAAAAGACATGAGTTTCACTTTAGTTCAGCAGGCAAGCAAGACAAACAGCAGAGGAGAGAAGCAGATTCATTTTCAATCGATGGACTCAGAGCTTAACATAGCTTCAGAGCTTCAGAGCTGCAGAGCTTAATATAGAGCCATGCCTAGGCTACTTCTAGTTTCAGTTTCCAAACAGTCCTCATAGGCTATGCCTATTCATTGGCTGACCTTGTTACCATGCTCTATTCCAATTCATGAATATATTCTGACACATTTGTCTGAAATTCTATCAGGTTACCTGTCTAAGCATGGGGTTGGACTAGAAGACCTGCAAGGTCCCTTCCAACTATTCTATTCTATTCTATTCTATTCTATTCTATTCTATTCCATTCCATTCCATTCATAAGCTAATAACAACAAACTGGTTCCATCCAACATGTGGAAAAGGAAACTATATTGTATTTTATATTTTGGTATAATTATTTATATAGAAATAGAAACAGAATTCTTTCTTGGCCAAGCGTGATGAACACCCAAGGAGTTTGTCTGTGGTGCAGAAGCTTTTCGTGTATATGCAAACCACAAAGTGGTACGTCATAGATTATAAATCATAAGATACTATCATTAGTCATAAGACACAAAGAACAAGTGATAAATCATAAGATTTATCAAGAAAAGGAGAAAGTAGTAGGAAAGGTGAGAAGGATAGCAATAGCAGTAGCCCTTAGACTTATATACTGCTTCATATGCTTTACAGCCCTCTCTAAGTGGTTTACAGAGCCAACCTCTTGCCCCCAACAATCTGGGTCCTCATTTTACTGACCTCGGAAGGATGGAAGGCGGAGTCAACCTTGAGCCCATCAGCACTGAACTACTAGCAGTTGGCAGAATTAGCCTACAATACTGCATTCTAACAACTGTGCCACCAGGATAATACATAAGTAAGTATCTTTAGAAGTAAGGGAGGGCTGTGGAAGTTAGGTGTTTAGAAGATGGGGAGATAGTTAGGTGGGTGGATAGATGGATGGATAGATAGATAGATAGATAGATAGATAGATAGATAGATAGATAGATAGATAGATGAGAGGGAGAGAGAGATGAAAGAAAGAGAAAGAAAGAAAGAAAGAAAGAAAGAAAGAAAGAAAGAAAGAAAGAAAGAAAGAAAGAAAGAAAGAGAGAGAGAGAGAGAGAGAGAGAGACAGAGACAGAGACAGACAGACAGATAGACATTTTTTGAATTCATGTCTCCGCACTTAGGAATCCATTGAAGATTTCATTTCAAAACTTCTGATCATACATCTTCTTCCAGATAGATAGATAGACAGACAGGCAGACACATTTTTGAGTTCATTTCTCTGCACTAAGGAATCCATTGTAGATTTCATTTCAAAATCTCTGATCATACATCTTCTCACACACACGCACACACACACACACACACACACACACATATTTTTCATCCAGCAGGGCTAAGGTGGCCTTTGAGAAAATTTATTTCATTTCCTCTGGAAGCAGAAGTTAATATTTCTATTGGTCCCGTTGCAGGAAGATTGACGCCAGGGTCTACTTGCTTGGAGAAGCATAATCAAATGGCACTCCCCTTTTTTGTGCTCCTTCACTTTTCCTTTTCCTTAACTAATTATATCGATACAAAGCTTAATTTTAAAGGTTTGGTCCTCAAAGAGGCTGAAATGTAATTTCGGGTGGATATTAAAAAAAAAAAGGTGGAAAACTCAAGCAGGCACCTATGGCTTCTTATGAAACAAAAAATAATAATAATAAAAAAAAAACAGCTGGCATTCAGAACAATTCTTGCAAGTTATACACTAGAGCAGGGTAATAAAATTTGTTGGCTTCTGTGTTTGTGGGCATGCACAGTCACACTATACAGCCATGGATGGTGTGAATCCGCAAATGTGCAAATGGTTGTTTTAGTAAACAGGCTGAATTGTCTTTAGCTTTACAGATATTCTTCATTTATGAACAGGAAAGGGAACAAAGATTCACTAGGAGAATTTTGCCCAAAGAGAGACACTTAAGATGAAAAGTATCTATATTGCACAGAATACATAATAATAGAGTTCTCAATAGAGTGTTCAAGCAGGAGAGACCCTATGTACTTCAGACAAATTGTTGTCTAATCTCTTCTTTAAAATAAAGGAGAACAGTTGTAAATCAAGGTTGACATGAGGGGTCCTTGGTGCTCTCTGAGCTTGGTGGTTTTCTTGCAGACGTTTCATGATCCAAATAAGTAACATCACCAGGGCTAGAAGGGAGTGAGGTGTGTGGAGTGGAGAAAGACAAGGAGGAGGAGTAAAGATCAGACTCTGATGTGGGGCTGGATGGCAGTGTTTGTGTCTTGTGTGTCATTGCATCCGTTTGTGAATGTCTCTTCTTGGTAGAAAATAAGCTTAAATGTAAAAGTTGCAGAATAACCACGAAAAAAACAGATGCTTGTAAACACCAATGCATATAGAATACAAACCACAAAACTTGGTTTTTATTATGGTGGGGGTCCCAAAATGTTCTGGATTGAGACAGAAGGGTAAGAACATTGCTCTCCATCCGTGATGGCGAACCTATGGCACGCGTGCCAGAAGTGGCACACAGAGCCATCTCTTCAGGCACGCCAGCCATTGTCCATTGCTCTTCTGGGTTCTGGCGCATGCATGGGTGCTGACCAGCTGGTCTTCGCATGTAGGAGCACCGGAAACTGGAAGAGCAGCTCCCCAGCAGGCATGCGCACGCCGGGAAGCTGAGCTTCCAGTTTCCAGTGTGTCAGTTGGTCTTCATGCACACATGCATTCCAGAAACTGGAAGACCAGGTGGCCGGCATGCGCATGCATGTCAGGGGAGCTGCTCTTCCGGTTTCCGGCGCTTCCAAGCACACGCCAGGGAGCTGCACTTCTAATTTCCTGCACTCCTCTGTGCACACGACCCCATCTCGGCACTCGGTGCCGAAAAGGTTTCCCCACACTGCTCTATATGATCTTTATCAGGTGAGCTCAAGTTTTCTGGGGCATAAAAGAAGGGGCCACAAAAAGACACTCCCACAAACACAAAAATTGTCTTCATTTTTGCAAAATCTTTCATGTTTATCTTGGAATTCTTGCTGGTTTCACGGCCTCCCTCTGGTGGTCGATGAAGGAAATAAGAAAAGTAAGAAAAATAATGTGCAATGAGAAGGAATTGCAATACCAAGCTAAAGGAGAACAGCCCAAAATTTAGAAGACAGGCTCAAGATCCAGAAAGATCATGATTGACTGATCTGGATCTCCCTCTGACCAGCTTCCACTCACTGCACCTTGCCCTGCCTTCAGGGGCTTTGGAGAATAAATTGAGGCTCTCTTTTCCCCATGACAGCTCTTCAAAAATTGCAAGTTGCTACCATGTTTCCCCTGAGCCTGCTCCTTGTCAGAATAACAAAATTGGAAGGGACCTTGGAGGCCTTCTAGTCCATCCCCTGATCAAAAAGGAGACCCTATGCTATTTCAGGCAAAGGGCTGTTCAGTTATTGGCAGCAGCCAAAAAAAGGCCAAGGCAATCCTTGGTAGTATAAACAGAGGCCTAAAATCAAAATCACATGAAGTATTAGGACCACTTTATAAAGCCTTAGTAAGTCTGCATCTGGAATAATACCATAACCAGTGTTGGTCGACAAAAAAAAGATGTTGAGACTTTGGAAAAGGTGCAGAGAAGAAAAACGAGGATGATTAAAGACCAGGAGATTAAAACCTATGAAGAACAGTTGCAGGATTTGGGTATGGGTAGTCTAGAGAAAAAAAGAACCAGGGATGTCATTATAGCATTCTTCCAATATTTGAGGGGCTGCCCCAAAGAAGAGGGGGTCAAGCTATTGTCCAAAGCAGCAGGACAAGAAACGATGGATGGAAACTTATCTTGGAGAGAAGCAACCTAGAACTAAGGAGAAACTTAGCCTTGTCTTCAGAAGTTGTTGGTGCTGCATCACTGGAGGATTTTAAGAAGAGACTAGATGGCCACTTGCTTGAAATGGTATGGAACCTCCTACTAGAACAGGGGGCTGGAATAGAAGACCTCCAAGCTCCCTTCTAACTGTGTTCTGAATTGAATTTCCAGGGTTGGGGCATTCAAACCTCTGAAAATTTCTCCTCCGTTTTAGGTTGCTTCTCCCGTTGATTAGTTTCCATCTGTTGCTTCTTGTCCTGCCTTGAGGTGCTTTGGAGAAGAGGTTGAACATCCCCCCCCCTTCATCTTTGTAGGAGCCACTCAAATATTGGACCACTGCTCTCATGTCACCCCTGATCAGAGGTGGTCTTCAACCGGTTCTGACCGGTTCTGCAGAACCAGCAGCGGAAATTTTGAGTAGTTCAGAGAACCGACAAATACCACCTCTGACTGGCCCCACCAACCCCATCTATTCTCTGCCTCTTTTCGAGTCCCAGCTGATCCCAGCAAAGAAAAGAGACATGTGGAAAAAATGGCAGAAGCTTGGAAAGATGGATGCCAGCCAGGTGCTTCCCAGCAGAGAAAGACGATGGTATTTGGAGTCCATTTATAGAGCAAGGAGGGAAAGGAGGGTGTGTGTGAGAGAGAGATGGGGGGGGGAAGGGAGAGAGAGAGAGAGAGAGAGAGAGAGAGAGAGAGAGAGAGAGAGAGAGAGAGAGAGAGAGAGNAGAGAGAGAGAGAGGAAGTGGGGAGGATTCCTTTGGGGAGCTGAAGTCATTCACTGAAACTCAGGCTTGACTTGTCCAGGAATAGCTGAAAATTACAGGACTTCTGACTTCCATCTCTCTCATTTTCTTTCTTCTTTCTTTCTTTCTTCTTTCTTTCTTTCTTCTTTCTTTCTTTCTTTCTTCTTTCTTACTTGCTTGCATTCTCTTTCTTTCTAATTCTCTTTTCTCTTAATCTCTGTCTCTCATTATCTCTCTCTCTCTTTCTCATTCTCATTCTCTGTCTTTTTTCTCTCTCTCATTCTCTTTCTCTCTCACTCACTCTTGCTTTTTCTGTCTCTCTCTCTCTCTCATTCTCTTTCTCTCTCTTTCTTTCCTCTCTCCATCCTTCCTTCACTCCTTTTCAACTTCCCTCCTTTCATAGATCCTCCATGCCAGTGGTGGCTGCTGGACTAAGACAGAAGGTCCCATTTCCACACCTTTCCTGCTCTTGGCTTTTACAGTACTTTCCATTTGATCCTGCTTCATTTTAAGCACTTAGAGTCGCTTATATTTATAATTATATATGTATACTTCTTATATGTATCATTTTATTTCATTGCCAGCCACCCAGAGTCCCTTTCCCTAGGGAGCTGGGCATCTTATAAATGAAATAAAGATAGAAATAGATCATAAATCCACAGACTGTCATAGCTACCATCGGATGAGCTGGCTCCACAACGGCTTCTTTTAACAATTCCTGACAGAGCAACCTTAATTTAATGCAGAGGAAGGCCAAGCCAAGCATCTACGTAAAAGGAAGAAACAGTGCAATCTATTATACACACCGCTCCCTCCTCCCGACTCGGTTGTCGTAGATCAATATGGCAAAGTCAATAATGGCTTTTGATTCTGGAATATTAGGCTGACTGTCAGATTGGTATTTATTAGCCTTTTTTAAAAAAAATAAATGAGCTGAGCCACTGACCTGAACAGGAAAAGCGAGCACGGAAAGCTCCTGTCTGGCATTTTCAAAAAATAAGCACCTGTCTTCTTGCTTTTGTCCAAAGAGCCTTTTTAGAAAAGAGAATGGATTTGCATTTGTTCATTTATTTTTTATTTTTATTTTTTTTAAACTCCACTGGATTCCCGACATATCAAAGAAGCTCGTAAAAAAAAAGGAGGGAAAAAAAACAAAACGGAAAGAGTGCGTAATTGCTTTGGAGTTTATTTTTTGTGTGCCTGGCTTGGTGAATTTCGCACCTGCTACCTGAGGGAGGGGGCGGTGAGGAAGATAGAGAAGAAAGGAAATAATTTTAAAATTATTTATTCATTGGGAGGTTTTTTGTTTGTTTGTTTGTTTGTTTGTTTCTTCCTGGCATTTCAGGGTTCCCCCCAAAGCACAGCCTGCGATGAATCTTCCGTCGCAAAAAAATATAAAAAAAAAATCAGATTAATTGAATCTGAAACAGCAGACAAAGGACCAACGATATTATATTAGGAAACTCATTAATTCCCAGCTGGGCTTCAACTGGTTCCATCACCGTGGATAAAGGAATGCTTTAATGTGCAATTAATGCACACATATACACACACACACACACAAATTAGAAGTCTTTGTGGGTGTATTTGTGCAATAGATAATGGAGGGAAAATTGACATTTTATACATATCAAAAAAAACAAATCCTGTCTCACAGAACGTCAGTATTAAAACAGTCCCCTTATTGGGAGGCCATTGAGTTCCAGAATTGGGACCAGAATTTCCACTGCTAAGCAAAGAGAGGGGTTTGGGTGACTCGTGGCTGATTATGCAACCTTTTTTGTCAGGGTGATTATGTCAATCATTGCAGTTGTTAAGTGAATCATGCAGCCGTTAAGTGGATCTAACTTCCCTTATTGATTTTGTATGTCAGAATATTTCCTTCCTTCTTTCCTCCCTTTCTCCACTCTCCTTCTTCCCTTCCACCCTCCCTCCTCTTTCCTTTCTTCTCCTTCTCCTTCCTCCCTCCCTCCATTCTTTCCTTCCTACTTCCATCCTTCTCCTTCTTTCCTTCCTCTTTCTTCCATCCCTCCTCCCTACCACCTCTTTCTTTACTTCATTCTTCTCCCTTCTTTCCCTTCCTTTCCTTTTTCCATTCCCTTTCCCTTCTTCCTTCCTTCATCTCTCCCTTGTTTCCTTCCCTCTATCTACCTTCCATCCTTCCTTCCTTCCTTCTTTTCATTTCCCTTCTTTCCTTCCCTCTATCCACCTTCTTTCCTTCCTTCCTTCCTGTCATTTTGTTCTACATCATTGGGAAGACTCCTTCTCTCACCTCTATCCTCCTTCCTTCCTCCCTCCTTCCCTCCCTCCCTCCCTCCCTCCCTCCCTTCCTTCCTTCCTTCTTTCCTGTCATTTTGTTCTACATCATAGGGAAGGCTCCTTCTCTCACCTCTATCCTCCTTCCTTCCTTCTNAGATGGAGTTACACATTCAAACCCCTTCCTTCCTTCCTTCCTTCCTTCCTTCCTTCCTTCCTTCCTTCCTTCCTTCCTTCCTTCCTTCCTTCCTTCCTGTCATTTTGTTCTACACCATAGGGAAGGCTCCTTCTCTCACCTCTGTCCTCTAATGCTTTCTTCTCTCAGTTCTCATTTTTAGATGCACTGGAGCATCCGATACATTATAAGTGGCTCTTGGTTCTTTTTCCAAGGGCACTTTTCACTTTTTGCAAGTGCCAAAGCTTTTCAACCCTCCCTTTCCTTCCCTAAGGAGAGAAGCCCCCTTCCTTGGTTCTTGACGTGTTGGATCCAGATGCTGAAACAGACATCGAATCGGAGGGCCAAAAGGGACCTTTGACTTTGTCCTTGTGGAGCCAAGAAAGTAGACTCTCTCACTCAGGTCCTCGGGGATGTCTTTTTATCCTGTCCCAAAATGTACTCTAATGCCCCCCCCCCAAATCCTCTCCAGATACAAAGGTCACACTAATAAATTTATTCCTTTTTAAGGGATGCTATTCCCACATTCATGTAGGAGGTGGCAAAATATCTTCACCAAATTATACAACTCCGGGTCCTTGGTGCTCTCAGAACTTGGTGGTTTTCTTGCAGACATTTCATGATCCAACTTGGTAACCTCATCAGTGCTAGGAGAAAGGAGGAGGAGGAAGAGGACTCTAGAGTTTTTGCTGTCTGAGTTTGATGGTTTTCTTGTGGACGTTTCATGACTCAACTAGGTAACCTCATCAGTGCTAGGAGGAAGAGGAAGAGGAGGAGGAGAACTGTAGATCTCTGTTGGTCTCTGAGCTGGATTGTTTCCTTGCAGATGTCTCATTGCCCAACTAGGTAACATCCTCAGTGCTAGAAGAAAGTGGGGTTTGCTTTTGTGTTTTCATATAAGTGAGTTGCCCTGTTTGTGTTGCTGGGAGTTTTGTTTACTACTTACATACTTACTTGTTTATTTACTTTTTACTTATTCACTTTGCCACCCATCTGCTCTGGAAGCAACCCAAGGCCAGGTAATTTAAGACAAGTTTGAATGAAACAATATGTGAGTCTAACATACCTAAATGAAGCAGTGCTACCTGCAGTTTTGTTAACATTCTTCCACATATTACCTAGTATCATATGTCTTCTAAATCAAATAAATGCACAGTCCACAAATAAGTGAATGAATGATGTTACGTAGGTGGGTCGTGAAATATCTTCAAGGAAATAACCAAGCTCAGAGAGCACCAAGGACTCCCACAACTCAACCCTGGGCCAATTTATAACTAATACAACTGCACAAAACTTTTAATTAAAGATATTGTTTTATTATCCTATTGTTTCCCCCCCTCTTGGCCAATAATAAATTGTATTAAACTTCTTTTTTTATTGTAAAGGCTCATCAAAAATAGTTATTTATTCATTTTATTTGATTTGATTTGTCAATCACTTACAAGATAATAGGTATAAGTATAAACCTGAGTAAGAATACAGGAAATAGGTACGAATAAATGGGGACAATAGGACAGGGACGGTTGGCACGATGGTGCACTTATGCACACCCCTTGCAGACCTCTTAGGAATGGGGTCAATAGAGGATAGTTTGGGGTTGAAGGAGTGGGGGTGTTTGTGGATGTAACTACAGAGTCAGGTAGTGCATTCCAGGCACTGACCACTCTGTTGCTGAAGTTGTACTTTCTGCAATCAAGTTTGGAGCGGTTTACACTGAGTTTGTATCTGTTGTGTGCTCTTATATTGTTGTGGTTGAAGTTGAAGTAGTCATTGACTGGTAGGACATTGTGGCAGATAATTTTGTGTACTACGCTTAAGTCTAACCATAGGCAGTTTAGTTCAAGGTTGTCCAAGCCCAAAATCTTAAGCCTGATGATGTAGGGTATTCTGTTGTGAGTGGAGAAGTGTAGTACTTTTCTCGTGAAATACATATAGACTCGCTCAATTGTATCAATGTCCAATATACAGTGCGGGTTCCAGACAGATGAACTGTGTTTGAGTATTGGTCTAGCCAAGGTTTTGTATGCCCTAGTTAAAAAAAAAATGTTATAAAGATATTTGACTTGATTTGTTGTGAGACATAAATGTCTCTACAACAGGACCCCAAAAAACAGGGGAGGAGGTGTTAAATAAAAGATTTCCAAGAAATCAAAAACAATTTCTAGTTTAAGAGCAAAAGGACTCAGCATTTCAAATCAAGTTGCACATTTATTTCAAGGAGGGATAAACAGCATTCCAAAGAGTAAACACGATTACAAATATTGGTGGACAGTATATCTTAAGCCAAGGTCAATCTTCTTCATTTGGACTTATGAGCATTTATTTTCTTTCATTAATCAAGCAGTCCTTGCTGACCTGTGAGCATTTGATTTTTCTCTCCTTAATTGGTCGATAAACTATTGAAACATATTAATGTTTTATGAGGCCCTTAATCTACTTTGGAATGTTTAAACAAGGGTTTTTTTAAAAAAAAATAATAATATTCTATCATTGATATTTCCATTTGTTTTCATGTTAGTATTTGTCACTTTCCTAAGGACTGTGCTTACATCTTTTAATTCATTTGCACGTCCATTTCAGTCTTCCTGGCATGGTATTGAATTGTCCTTGTATTATTATTTTTTTTCAATGTCTGTTATGGGAATAGAGTAATCACTGGTCAGTGCTGACAATATGTGTGATTTTGATTATGACTAGAGCAGAATAGATGAATAGAGGGATAGAGGGAGATAGATAAATGGATGTATAGATAGATAGATGGATGGATGGATGGATGGATGGATGGATGGACGGATAGACGGATAGACGGATAGACGGATAGACAGACAGACAGACAGACAGACAGACAGACAGACAGACTATAGATATGTCTGTCTGTCTATCTGACTGGTTGGCTAGATAGATAGGTAGGTAGGTAAGTAGGTAGGTAGGTAGATAGATAGATAGATAGATAGATAGATAGATAGATAGATAGATAGATAGATAGATAGATAGCCTGTTCCCAGTGCACGTGTGCTTTACACTAGGTATAAAAATCAGCTGGGTGAATTTGAGCCAATCAGCAGGAGATACTGAGTTCTAGTCCCTTCATAGGCATGAAAGTTGACTGGGTGACTTTAAGCTAATCACCAGGAGACAATGAGTTCTAGTCCCATTTTAGGTATGAAATTCAGCTGGGTGAATTTGAGCCAGTCACTGGGAGATAGTGATTTCTAGTCCCATCTCAGGCATAAAAGTCAGATGGGTGAATTTGAGGCCCTCATTGGGAGACTGTGAGTTCTAGTCCTGCCTTACTACCGTCTTGGTAACTTTGAGCCAATCACCAAGAGACGGTGAGTTCAAACCCGTTTTAGGCATGAAAATTGACTGGGTGACTCCACTGAACAAATGTAGCTTCCAGGTTGTAAAATGGGACAAAACTCACTTAGAAAATGCTTCACTTAGCAACAGAAATTTTGGGCTCAATTGTGATCATAAGTCGACCACTTGTATTGTATTCTTGTGTGTGTGTGTTTTAAAAATGATTTCAATCATTACATTCTACTTTTAGTTTTTAATGAAATGCCAAATAGAATAGAATTTAGTATTCTTCATATTTATATAAATTTTATACCTGATGCTGAGATTCAAACTAGGATAGAGCTGAGGAACAACTAACTCTATCAGGTGCTAAGAAGCTATGGTTATAGAATAGAATAGAATAGAATAGAATAGAATAGAATAGAATAGAATAGAATAGAATAGAATAGAATAGAATAGAACAGAATTATTTATTGGCCAAGTGTGATTGGACACACATGGAATTTGTCTTGATGCAAATACTCTCAGTGCACACAAAAGAAAAGATACATTTGTCAAGAGTCAAGAATCATCAGGTGCAACACTTAATGATAGTCATAGGGTACAATAAGCAATCAAATTATTCTGTGATTTTTTATAAAAATTGCTCTTTCTGCTCTATCTTTCCCTTTCTGTGGTATCCTGAGACATACTATCTTCTGATACACACACACACACACACACACACACACACACACACACACACATATATATATATATATATTTGCGTGTGTTTTTAAACTGTCTTAAACCTTCATTTCATTTATTTAGTTATTTGGTTTTTCAAGTTCATGTCTATCAACTCCTACTTGAATGGCAGCCCTGATATGATACGATTAAATGAATTTATAAGGTACCCACCCGACCTAAAGCTGTCTTAAAATCAAAATGAAACAAAGAAAAACCCCTCCAGATTGGGTGGGCACATTGCCGAAGGCAGCTATATTGGATCGACTGGGGAAAACAAAAATAAGTCTTAAAAATAAGGCTGAAATTATGTGGCTCTCGTTTCATTGTGACTGCTGCAATATTGATGTCGGGGATAAAACAGGAATGGGAAAGCAAATAAGGACCTCATAAAAATATTAAAGCTGGCTTTGATCTCCCTCGCTGTTTCCTTCTTATTCCCCTGGGGAATCTTGCATGAGAAGCAATCACTCTCAGGCAAACTGGACTGAGAAGATAGCTGTAACAGAATAAGAGAATAACAGAGTTGGAAGGGACCTTTGAGGTCTTCTAATGCAACCCCCTGCTCAACCTTATCCATTTTAGACAGATGACTGTCCAATCTCTTCTTAAAAACTTCCAGTGTTGGAGCATTTACAACTTCTGGAGGCAACTTGTTCCACTGATTAATTGCTCTAACTGTCAGGAAATTTCTCCTTAGTTCTAAGTTGCTTCTCTCCTTGATGAGTTTCCACCTGTTGCTTCTTGTCCTGCCTTCAGGGGCTTTGGAGAATACCTTGACTCCCTCATCTTTGTGGCAGACCCTCAAATATTGGAAGACGGATCATCATGTCACCCCAGTCCTTCTTTTGATTAAACTAGACATACCCAATTCCTTGGAATACTGCATCCAATTTTGGTCACCATATTATAAAAAAGATGCTGAGACTCTAGAAAGAGTGCAGAGAAGAGCAACAAAGATGATCAGGGATCTGGAGGCTAAAACATATCAAGAACAGTTGCTGGAATTGGGTAAATCTAATTTTATGAAAAGAAGGACCAGGGATGAAATGATACCAGTCTTCCAGTATTTGAGCAGCCCCAGCAAAAAGTTTCTTTCACTGCAGGCTAACAAGTCTGTCCAGCCAGGAGATTATTAGAATAAGATTATTATTAGAATAAGTGCCTGCCACACTTATTCATTTCCACCCCCTGCCTTTTCTCCCCAGACCTAGGGGAGGGCTTTGCCAGCAGCGGTGGCTCTTCCTTCCCAAGAACTGGCCCATAGATTTCCGCTGTTCTTCTCTCCTCTGCCTTCTACACAACCACATGCCAGGCACTGGGCCCAGGTGTTCCTCCTCTTCCTTATCAGCCACCTTCAGACCTGGGGGCTATTGACTCTCCATCTGAGGGATGACGGAAAGGTTCCACTTCTCTCTCTCTCTTTCTCTCTCTCTCTCTCTGACAGGTCCATTCCTTCCTCCTCTTCAGAGGTCTCAGGTTGCCTTGATGCTGACCCTAACTCCCACACCTCCTCCTCCTCCTCTGATTTGACTCTTGGAGGAGCCAACAGGCCACAACAATCCAGCTTCCCTATTTGACTTTGCTTGTCACATGACCTTGGGACAACACAACCATCATCAATGTGAATAGAATAGAGTTAGAGTGGGTGTGGAATGGAATGGATAGGATAGGATAAGGATAGGATAGGATAGGATTAGGATGCATAGAGCATAGCATAGCATAGCATAGCATAGCAGCATAGCATAGACTAGAATAGAATAGAATAGAATAAATAGAATAGAATAGAATAAATAGAATAGAAATATGAGTGCAATAGAATGGAATGGAATATAGAATAGAATAAAATAGAACAGAACAGAATTCTTTATCAGCCAAGTGTGATTGAGACACAAGAATTTGCTTGATGCAAATGCTCTCAGTGTACATAAAAGAAAAGATACATTCATCAAGAGTTGAGAATCATAAGCTACAACACTTAATGATAGTCATAGTTACAGATAAAACAATCAAAACTCTAGGAAACACTCCATATAAATCATAAGGATAAAAGCAACAAAGTTACAGTCATACAGTCGCAAGCGGAAGGGATGGTGATTAGGAGTGATGAGAAGGTTAATAGTGAGAGTTGTGCAGACTTTGTAATAGTTGGGCAGTGTTGAGGAATAATTTCTTAGCAGAGTGATGCATTCAGGAAACATTTCCTTGTATCTAGTTGTCTTGGTATGCAGTGCTCTATAAGCTCTATATTTTGAGGGAAGAGTTGAAACAGTTTATTCCAGGATGTGAGGGGTCTGTAGATATTTTCCCAGCCCTCTTTTTGACTCGTGCAGTGTGCAGTGTCCTCGCTGAAGGCAGGTTGCTATAGTTGCCTTTTCTGCAGTCCTTCATTACCCTCTGGACTCTGGTCTGTCCTGTTGGCTGCAGAACCAAACCATATAGAGGTGCAGATGACAGACTCCATCATTCCTCTGCAGAACTGGATCAGCAGCTCCTTGGGCAGTTTGAGCTTTCTGAGTTGGCACAGAAAGAACATTATATAAATATATAATGAATATACAGAACATTCTTTGTTGTGCTTTTTTATGACATTTTTGATGTTAGGTGTCTATTTTAGGTCATGCGATATAGTAGAATCTAGAAATTTGAAAGTCTCTACTGCTGATACTGTGTTGTCTAGTATTGTAGTGAGTCAGTTGTCAAGCATCCGAATGTAAATCATTTAAACTCTGGGGATGCTGCAACGGTCGTAAGTGTGAAAAGTGATGATAGGCCTGTGGTTTTTTTTCCAGTGCAGTTGTAACTTTGGACGTTCACTGAGGAGAATGGTCGTAAGTTGAGGAATTCCTGCGTTCTGTCATTCCCTGCCAGCTGAGCATTTATCTCTCTTCTTCCCACCCGCTTTGTGAGTTAATTTATCCTTCCTTTCCAACTCCTGGGGAAAACAAGCCCAGTTTAGTTTTATTTTTGTCAAAGTCGGCAAGTGTCACATTTCCTCTCTATCTCAAACACCGCGAGCCGGCGGCCCAAGGGAGCCCAGAATAAAGACTCATTCCTGGTTGCCATCTTTGCAATTATCAGCTATGAACACAATGACAATTTGTTGTTGTTGATTGCCTTTCTTATGCAAATAGGGCTCCCCGGTTTTCCCTTTTTTCTGTGTGTTTGCGATTTGACTCCCTCCCCCTTTATATATTTTTTCTTCTCCTCCTTTTTCTTTTTCCATGTGTGTGTGTGTGTTTTTTTTTTCTTTAAAAAAACATCATGGGTACGCAAAGCAACAAAGTGGAATCGTACATATTTAATTTTTCAAATTCTCAGCAGTTTCTCCTTAGGGATGGCTCTGCAGCCATTCTCTCTTCACTTGCATGGAGGCCAACAGAAAAACGTCCCAGCCGGCAAATTTCAAATTCCAACTTTGTGGCTGCTGTTTACTTTTGTGTGTGTGTGTATTATCATAAAAAGGGCATTGTCAATAGGTCTTGTAAAAGCCACTTAGGAATTTAAATCTCTGCTAAAACATAGAATGTACCGCCCTGGCTTTTATGATTTATGAGCTTGGAATCCCAAAGCTTCATTTAAGAGTCTGCATGCTTTCCCCGCTAAATAATTTGTTGCTTTTCCCAGACAAGTTTTCTAACATTGGCTAAA
This sequence comes from Laticauda laticaudata, assembly GCA_004320025.1. Taxonomy (NCBI): domain Eukaryota; kingdom Metazoa; phylum Chordata; class Lepidosauria; order Squamata; family Elapidae; genus Laticauda; species Laticauda laticaudata. Next base: position 26,114 of record BHFT01001661.1, read on the forward strand.
AGAGAAAAAAACAACAAAAGTTGTGCAACTTTTTTAAAAAATAATCATAATGAAGGGCAGAGTTTGGGATTAAAATTCAGAACACATAAGTAAATTTAAGACTTGAGGGTCTTATGAGATTCTGAAAATCCATAGGTGTTATAAATAGACCATAAAGGTAAAGGTTAAAGATTCTCCTTGCACATAATATGTGCTAGTCATTTCTAGCTCTAGGGGATGGTGCTCATCTCCATTACAAAGCCAAAGAAGATCCAGTGCTGTCCGAAGATGTCTCCATGGTCATGTGGCCGGCTAAATGTCGAAGGCACACAGAATGCTGTTAGTTTCCCACCAAAGGGGTCCCTATTTTTCTACTTGCATTTGTTACGTGTTTTCGAACTGCTAGGTTGGCAGAAGCTGGGACAAGTAATGGGAGCTCACTCTGTTATGTGGCGCTAGGGATTTGAACCGCTGAATTGCTGACCTTTCTGATCAACAAGCTCAGAGTCTTAGCCACTGAGCCACCACATCCCTCACAAATAGACCACAGTTTCCATGAAATTATAATTTTTGACAAAAGGGAGGTGTTTTCGCCAGCAAATTAAATTCCCAATGAAATGGCCACTAAAATGATTTGATGGTAATAGATACTCGTCAACCTATGACCATTAATGAGCCCAAAAATTTATGTTGCTAAGCGAGAGAGTTGTTAAGTGACCTTTGCCCATTTTACAACTTTTCTTGCTGCTGTTGTTAAGTGAATCAGTGGAGTTGTTTGTCAGGATACTGGCAGTTATTCCCATTAAATCATGAGCCTCGAGCCACACTCCCAAAACTAAAAAAGATTTCTTTGAAGGTAACATTCTACGTCCGGCATTTACCTGGGCGTAGCTGACTCTGAGATACATAATTCACTGTCACCCTTGATCCTTCTTTTCCTCCCACCCCTCTGGGTGTATCATCCAAAGAAAAACATCCATAGCCAAGAGTCACCAATCATGTTCTCCAATTAGATTTCTGCACAGCAGAAGTTTCAGTCGTCTAATCAGTCTTTGAAGAAAATATGAATGGAATGTACTTTTGATTCCACACTGCCACCTGCTCTTTGAGACCCACCCCTTCTTTCTGTTGTCAACTATAAAATGTGTATACAAAATGTTTTATAAATTGACATTGTTAAGTTGTGAAGTAAATCTGGCTTCCCTGTTGACTCTGTCAGAAGGTCATAATGGGATCACGTGACCCTTGAACATTGCAAATATCATAAATATGAGTCAGTTGCTACATTGATTTTGATGTTGCAATGATCGTTAAGTATAAAAAACAATCATTAGTCACATTTGTCGGTGCTGTCATAACTTCAAAAAGTCACTAAATGAACAGTCGTAAGTTGAGATCTACCTGTATAAATAATCAAAATACATTTCATGTTTGATAGAGCTCTGCCCAGCTTTTGGGCTTTAGCTATTCAAAAGTCAGTTGAAATCTTTTCACTCAAAGTAGGTGGTAGGTAACCCTTGGATGGAAGTGAGCAAGAGTAAACCATGGTCTGTTGTCCAGTTGGACCTCTTTTGAAATATTCAAGGGTTTCCCTTTCTCACAGTAATTGGCAAAGCTTTACATCCGAATCGAAAACACCTGACCATAAGAATGTTGCAATGGTCTTTAAGTGTAAAAAAAATGGTCATAAGTCACCTTTTTTTTTTATAGGTCCGTTGTAAGTTTGAGCCGTCAAAAGTTAGTTTATTTTATTTTATTGTCATTGCACCTCATGCAATGAAATCAAACACCATGTTTAGTGTACATCATGACTATGAAAATAAACACAAAGCCACATCTTTCACACTCCCCACATTGAACTGAAAACCCTCGACACCGCACTAACACTGCACTACACAGCAGAATTCAACAGAGCTGCTGCCCTGGGATAGAAACTGTTTTTCAGCCTATTTGTCCCTGTTTTTTATATTCTGTACCGTCTGCCAGATGGTAATAGTTCAAAAAAAAATGTGCCAGGATGAGATGAATCTTTGAGAAAGTTTTGAACTTTCTTAAGGCAGCGGGAGCTATAAAGCTCTTCCAAAGATGGGAGAGGGAAACTCATGGTCTTCTGGGCAATGACATTCACCCTCTGGAGTACTTTCCTATCTGCCCCTGTGCAATTGGCAAACCATCCAGAGGTGCAGTAAGTTAAGATACTCTCTGTGGTGCAGTAGTAGAAGGTCACCAGCAGTTTTCCATTCAGTTGTTGTTTCCTGAGAAGTCTCAGGTCGTATAATCTCTGATGGGCCCATTTGCTGCAATGTGAGCACCCCAGGTCAGGTCCTCTTTTAGGGTAACACCCAGAAACTTAAAACTGGCCACTCTTCGACTTAAAAGCGGAGATGAGCACTGCCCCCTTAGAGCCAGAAATGACTAGCAGGGATGTGCAAAGGGAACGTTTACCTTTACCCTTCTTGCCATTTCCACAAAAAAAAATACCACAAACCTGCCCCTGGGAAAGTAGCAACTCAAATTAAAACAAAAAATCACCATAATAAAAAAGTATTTTTTAAAAAAAAAGAAAAAGTAGCACAGAAAATTAAATGCAGGCTGGATGGCAGATTTAAAAAGGAAAACAGGATTTAACCCAATAAATTAAATGCCGACTGGAATAAATAGTATCTTGAGGAGACGATGGAAGGACAGAATAGTTATTTCTAATTACTGTTGGAATAAAATTAAGGCATTTATAATTTCAAATTTCATAAAGACACAAAAACAGTATGTTTTCCCTGCTAATTAAGCAATGAATAATGCATTTTGTGTCCTTAATGCAGAAATGTAATTTGGGTTTGGTAATGTAGTGACTACTGCATGTATTTTAATTTGTATTCAAATATTTTCCTTCCCTTCCTTCTTCCTTCCTTCCTTCCACCCATCCATCCATCCACCCATCCATCTCTGTCTTACTTTATTCTATTTTCTTTCTTCCTTCTTTCCATCCATCCATCTCTATTTTCCTTCCATCTCTGTTATCTTTCCTTCCATCTTCCTTCCTTGCTTCCATCCATCCATCCATCCATCCAAATCTTCCTTCCTTCCTTTCTTCCTTCCTGACACACCTCCCAACATGTCTGTTTATATATCATGTGTGTTCATATAACTCTCTGTATGTCTATAGTCTAGATAATCATTCTCACAGGCTCGCTAACCAGACCACAAAACCAGCCAAAAAACAACATGGCTCAGGTGTTTTCTTAAAGTGTTATCTATAGGCATTGGATGCCCTTTAGCTATTTATTGCATATTGTGGGTTTTATCCATTGTTTCTTGTCCTGCCCTCTGTCCTACTTTGCAGAACAGGTTAACCCCCTCTTCTTTGTGGCAGCCCCTCTAATATTGAAACACTGCTACCATATTGCCCCTAATTCTTCTATTTTTAGAATAGCCAGACCCAAATCTTCATTGTGTTTTAATCTCCAGGCCGTTGCTCTTCTCTGAACTATGAAATATGTTAAAGATGGAATATGCAAAGTTGGACATCAGATATAGTTCATGGAGTGAGACTGCCAACTGTAGGCAGACCTATGGTCCTCTCCTTCTTCCTGCCCGTTTGTGCAGATGTTTAACTTCCTAGTGGCAAACCATTCAACCTTGCCTCCTTGTGAACTTGGGATACTCATCAAGAATGTCTGGCTCCTGAAATTGGTGGAGATGCAGCTATGTGAGTCATTCCTCTCAATGGTATGCCTGATGCACTCTCTTCAGTCCAAAAATAGCCTCTCAAGGTGAGATGACAAGGCCATGCAAGCATGAGAGCTTCCTGAAGGAGCTTTGTCTCTCCGTGTGGGCTACACTTGCAGGACAAGTTTACTTTGGTGTCCGAACACATTATCAATAGTCATTGGGACCCAAAAGTACCATTGCTAAGTGAGGCAGTTGTGAAGTGACTAGGTAACATAATCTGTGCCAGAAAGGGGTGTTCAGCTGGGATATGTGATGACCCAAAGAGGCATGGCACAAAGGCAACATAGTCAGATAATCAGTAAGAGTCCCTTTAGTAGCTCCAAACTTGCCTCCAATGTCCTGGTTATCTTCTGTCTGGAGAAAAACTCTCCCAGGAACAGCCTTTGGCTGCAGAGAATCAAATCCAAAATATGGTCAACAAAACTGTAATTATAAGTCCAATCAAGGCAAGATGAGTTGATTAGTCCAGCAGAGCAGGAGAAGGAATTTCAGATGTGAAGGAATGGCAATAATTCAACACAGTTTGGAGGATGCCAGGGATGCAGATAACCAAAGTCAACACAAGATAAGACGCCGCACTCAGCTTGCATCTCTTTTAAGCTCTCTTCCCAGGTGTGGCTAATGAAGGAAATCAGGGCCCTTTCCTCCCCCATAAGCCATGCAACCCACATTGCTCTCTTCTCTGTTCCTCCTTGCATACCCTAGATGAAGAGAGGATGGGCCTGGGTCTTCCTCTGAACTTCCTCTCCCTTGTTCTTCCTCTTCCCTGCTCTGCCCAGCTGGATTTTGCTCTTCCACAGTTTCCTCCACAGCCAATGGAGCCACACTCCCACTCTCTGTCAGCTGTTCATCTTCCTCCTCAGATTCAGACTCCAACAGGGGCATGACAGGATAAATGGAACCCAGCCTTTGTTTTAGCATCTTGCATGAACCACATCAAGTCATTTTTCCTGAGTTAGAGAAGGTTTGTGGCACCTCTATTTTAGGAACACCTCAACCTGTATTCTAAGTTCAAGTTAGGATTCACTGACTGTGAGAACAATCAATCAGTGGAATGGCTTGTCTCCAGAAGTTGTGGTTGCTCCAAAACTGGAGGCTTTTTAAGAAGAGATTGTACAGCCACTTGTCTGTAATAGTATTGGGTCTCCTGCTTGAGCAGGGGGTTGGGCTAGAAGACCTCCAAGGTCCCTTCCAACTCTGTTATTCAGTTAGACTGTTGTATGAAGGACAGTTTCAGGGATTGGATGATTCTGTTATTCTGTAGGATGAACCTCCACTTCCCACAAGAGGAAATGAGATGGGACACCATGTGCCATGTCCTTCCACATTATGCATCATGACAAAAAGCTTGGCCAGAAGTTGAGGAAGTGGCAATGGTTAGACCAAGCCCAGAAACACTTGAAGCAAAATCAGTTCACCTTTCTCAAACAATGGCTTGTGATGAGCTCACATTTTGCTCATGGTAGCCAACCCTATGAGTCAATATTTGGCAAAAGAGGATGCATTAGATCATCAGTCATGACAAGGGAAAGCATTTTTACCTCTTTCCTATGGTCCTCAAAGTGCATTCCCAATGTGATACACATCTAATCCAGAGGTGGGCTGCTGCTGGTTCACACCGGTTCTGGTGGATCAATAGTTAAGATTAGGCTCAGTTTGGAGAACTGGCAAATCCCACCACTGGCTGCCCCCACCTGGGTTTTGGGGCCATTTTCAGGGCCAAAAATAGCCTGAAAAGGGCCCCAAAAATAGCCTGAAAACAGCCCAAAGATGGCCTGAAAATGCCCCCAAAATGGCCTGAAAATGCCCCCCAAATGGTCTGTTTTGGGGGCTGTTTTGAGGTCATTTTTGGGCCATTTTCAGACCATTTTCCAGGCCAAAACAGGCTAAAAACTGCCTGAAAATGGCCCAAAATGGCCTGAAAACGGCCCCCAGAATGCCTCAAAAAACAGACCAAAAAGCAGGCAGAGGTGGGGCCAGCTCTGCCTTTGAGATGAGTGTCTAGGAAGCGGAACTGGGTGTGATGAGTGATATCACCTACCTTGTCACATGACAACCGGCCACACCTATCCAGCCAGAGAACCGGTTGTTAAAAAATTTGCAGCCTACCACTGTTCTAATCTGATCTTAAGTTTCATTGTAGGTCACCCTAAATGTGGTGGAAAGGATTCAGCCTTTCTGGAACAATGTTGTCAGTCAATTGAATGTCCTACAGCTCCTTGGGCAGTTTGTTTATTTATTTTTGTTAGGTTTTTCTAACAGAATACTATAATAGCAGGATAACAGAGTTGGAAGGGTCCTTGGAGTCATCCAGTCCAACCTCCACCCCACCCAAGCAGGAGACCCTACCTACACCATTTCTGACCAATGGCAGTCCAGTCTCTTTTTGAAAGCTTCCAGGGATGAAGCTCCCACAACTTCTGAAGGCAACTTCTGTTCCATGGGTTGATGGTTCTCCCTGTCTCTTTAGTTCCAGCTTGAATCTCTCCTTGATCAGTTTCCATCCATTATCCTTTGTCTAGCCTTTGGCTGCCTCAGAAAATAGCTTGACCCCCTTGTAGAAATGGACAAGTGGAGGGTTGCTATCATGCCATCTCTAGTCTTTCTTTTCTTTAAGTAGAACCATGGAATGGCTCAATTGTGATCATAAACCAAGCACTGTAAAAAATGTTTACATTGTGAACAGGGGTTTTTTCTTCTCACCTGAACAGGTGTGCACAGGTGAATACTGATTAGCATGTGTACAGCCAAGTCCTGGATTTATTATTTGAGAAAGGAAGGGAAAAAATATCTTAATAAGCAGCAGATTGCCTGGACATATTTTTTTTTCCTCGGTTCAACAGCTGCCAGCTCTCACTTCGATACACACCAAGAAGTGACAAAAATCAGGCTTCTAATCTCCCTGCAGAAAAATCTACTTTGCACTTGGCAGGCTGAAAGGAAAAATGGTTCCCACCTCATTCTTCTCGGCTCCCAAAATTAGAATCTACACTTGAATCACTCCCAACTTTTTTTGGGGGGGGTATTTCAGGTTGGCTGGAGGGGGAAGATCAATTAAAGAGAGACCCAACCTAGATTTAAGGAGAAATTTCCTGACCATGAGAACAGTTGTGGTACTCAGTAGAATAGCTTACCTTTGGAAATTGTGAGTGCTCCATCACTTGAGGTTTTTAAGAAGAGACTGGACAGCCACTTTTCTGAAATGGTCTCCTGTTTGAGCAGGGGGTTGGACTAGAACACCTCCAAGGTCCCTCTTATTCAGTGTTCTATTCTTGGACTACCCATACTTTTCAATTAGACAAAATTCCCATTGTGTCCAGAAGCCCCAATAAATGTGCCAAAGAAACCACAGCCATTGGGAAACTGATGTTCCTAGTGAAACTTTCACTTAACATGAAAATGGTCCTCTAATTTTCTTTTCTTTTATTCTTTTTTTTTTTAAATGCTAATGCTTTAGCAAAAAAAAAAGAAACCTTTGTTTTGACATTTCTTGCTGGGGGAATACTATTCTTCATGTTGGCATTAATGACTTTTTTTTTTCCTGGTGAAACATTTCAGTTTTGATATATTTATATTAAATAGACTTTCCTTGAGTTTAGCTGCCTCATTAGTAAGGTAACCTGCCTATACTTACCTGGATGGGGGTGGGGAGGAAATGATGATGTAATTAGAGAATTTAATACTAAAATGATACAATTGAATTTTCCAAAGGGAACTAAGTATTTTATTTTATTTTATTTTTCATTTCCAAGTGAGTCTCTGTCTATCTTATAGTTGTCATCTACTAATTGATTTGTCATTTCTCATTCCATTAATTTATAGGAAGTGTGGGCTGGTTTTTTCTCTTCCTTCCTCTCAAATTCTTTTCTTTGCTTTTTTTTCCCAGCAAATGTTTGTAGACACATCCTATGGATAAATAGACCACTTAAAAATGGAATGACAGAATAACAGAGTTGGAAGGGACCTTGGAGGTCTTCTAGTCCAGCCCCTGTTTATGCAAGAAACCCTATGCCATTTCAGCCAAATGGTTGTCCAGTCTCTTCTTAAAAACTTCCAGTGATGGAGCACCTACAACTTTGGAAGACAAGCTGTTCAATTGGTTGATGGTTCTAATTGTCAGGAAATTCCTCCTTGGTGTTCTAGGTTGCTTCTCTCCTTGATCAGTTTCCACCCATTGCTTGTTGTCCTGCCTCCAGGTGCTTTGGAGAATAGCTGGCTCCATCTTCTTTGTGGTAGCCCCTCAACTATTGGAAGACAGCTATCATGTCACCCCTAGTGCTTCTTTTCATCAGACTAGACATCCTGAATTTCAGCAACCATTCTTCACATATTTTAGTCTCCTGTTCCNTCAACTATTGGAAGACAGCTATCATGTCACCCCTAGTGCTTCTTTTCATCAGACTAGACATCCTGAATTTCGGCAACCATTCTTCACATATTTTAGTCTCCTGTTCCCTAATCATCTTGGTTGCTCTTCTCTGCACTCTTTCTAGGGTCTCAATGTCTTTTTTTACATCATGGTGACCAAAACTAGATGAAGTATTCCAAGTGTGGTCTTACCAAAGCATTACAAAGCTGTATTAATATTTCACGTGATCTTGATTCTACCCCTCTTTTTCTGGAAATATCATATCCTAAAGCTGGGATGAAATTCAACTGACTTTATTATCCTCCTAAGCCAATATAGTAGAATTTCAGTGGATGAGTAAATTTTCCCCTTTATCCCCAAACACAAATGACCACAGAAATAAAATAAAAACTAAAGTAAACAAATTGATTGGAATGCCAAATCTTTCCTGACCTCCTTGTGTTGTTAAAGCAGGTAAAGCATAGATATTCTCTTTTTTCTGTGCTTCTGACGTCACTGCTAAAAAATTGTGTTCTTTGTGTGTGGGTTGAAGCTGTTACATTTGTTTTCTACTATGTCAGACACTGTGAGCATTGAACTGGTTGGGACGGTATTGAAATGAAATCCAATCACACTTGGCCAATAAAGTATTCTATTCTATTCTATTCTATTCTATTCCATTCCATTCCATTCCACTCCATCTGTTCTGTTCTGTTCTGTTCTGTTCTGTTCTGTTCTGTTCTATTCTATTCTATTCTATTCTATTCCATTCCATGCCATTCCATTCCTCTCCATCTATTCTGTTCTGTTCTGTTCTATTCTATTTTCTGTTCTGTTCTATTCTATTCTATTCTATTCTATTCTATTCTATTCTATGAGCATTGCACCATCAGAAGTTCCAGCTCGATTCAAATTCTGATATACTGTGAGAAGCTGTGATTTCCAAATTCTGGGCTCACTCAGAGCTTCTGATGAGACTTTTGAAATGGATGGAGTAATTTTATTATCTCCTCCTCCTTGTCCTCCTCTTCTTCGTCCTCCTCATTCTCTTCGTTCTCCTCCCCTTCTTCTTCCTTCTTCTTCTCTTTCTCGTTCTCCTCCTTTCTCTCCTCCTCCTCCTCCTTCTTCTCTTCCTCCTCCTCTTCTCCCTCCTCTTTCTACTTCTTTTCTCCTCCCACCTCCTCCTCCCCACTCCTTAGTTACCTAGTTACCTAGATGGTTAATAAAATGTCTGTGAGAAAACAACTAAGCTCAGAGAACATCAAGGACCTCGAAGATCTTCTTCTCCTCTTCCTTTTCCTCCTCCGCCTCCTCCTCTGATTTTCATCTCCCCTTTCTTCCTTGTCATCTTCCTCCTCCTCTGCTCTTTCCCCTTGCCTTCTTCCTCGCTCTTTTTCTCCTCCTCCTCTTCTTTTTTTTCTTCCCTTTCTCCTTTCTCCCCTTCTCCTTCTCCAAATTCTTTTCTCTCTCTTTCTTTCCATCTTCCTTGCCTTCTCCCCCTCCTTCCTTTTCTCCTTCTCTTTCTTGTTCCCCTTTCCTGTCCCTTTCTCTTTTTCTAAATTCCACCCCCACCCCTTAAGCTATAACAATGTTAAGAAGACTGATCTCTGCATGGAGATACACATTTCTTTTTTCTCAAAGGAGACAGACATTCCTGCATACCTGTCCCTTTGCGCACAATCTCTTACTATACTTTCCTTTGCAGTGCCTAGACAGCACGATAAATCATTGCAGAATAACTGTAACTCTTGACACATTAATGGGCTTGATTGCCAAATGTGCGTGCAATTTGGAGACTTATTTCACATTCTGTGAAAAGAAAAGAAAAAAAAAGATTCTTCAGTTTTGGAGTGTCCCTTTTTTATATCACAGATGTGCCAAGGGCATGGTTTTTGATGCATACTCTCCACATGTACAAAACATGCATGCCCAAAGAGCTCTCTTGTTCCATTTCTAGCACAGAAGGACTCTAATGGTCAAGTATTCCCAACTGTAGGAGGAGGGATGGCAGAAACTGTAGGATGAGGGATGGCAGAGGGGTGGAGTAAAAAGAGGAATCAGCCTAGAATCCTTTCATAGCCACAACTGAATCCAATCCTTCTTGGCTGTGATTGACTCTTATCTAACTCTAAAGACAGGATAAGGTGATTGCTGAGTGCCAACAAAAACTTGATGGTGCATAACTAATCAATAAAATAACAATAATATATCAACACTAACAATAACAACAACAATACTAATACTAATAACAGTAGCAATAGTAATAGTAATAATAATAACTGGGATCTGCTTGCATAATCCGCAGATGCATCACGCATTCCTAAATGCTTGAGAAGTGTTCGACTAGTGATTTGTGATACGAAACGCAGCATAGTTATCTCATTTGCTGTGTACACTGTAGTTTTTTTGTGTATAATAATAATAATAATTGCCTATCCCAGGTGCTTGGTAAGGACTTAATAGATGGACAAAAATGACAAATCCAGTCTGAACATCTGACTGACTGTGTGAAATAATAATAATAATAATAATAATAATAATAATAATAATAATAATAATAATAATAATAATAATAAGATGTATGCAAAACTAATCTGTGGGACCCAACCCTTTTTTTTTCAAATACATGACTGACAAAAGTTTTTGGTAACACAATATCTCGGATATCATCGATTGTAGAGAAGAAAAAATTGTGGAGCATCGACATTGAATACCTGGTGACAAGAATCGACGAGACAACAACTTGAAAAAGTCACCAGATATCAGTGATTGAGAATTGAAACTGCAGAGACTCTGGCATAAACCAGGTGCAGGTAGTTCCAGTGTAAACTCGGCAACCTGGATGCTGTGTCTAAAGACCTAGGCAAGCACTTGAAACAATTGGCAATCACAAGATAACCGTTGGTCACTGCAGAAAATCCCTTACCTGGGATCTGCTTTTGCATATCCGCCGATACTCATCGCAGTCTAAACGTTTGGGAATGTTTCGACCTAGTGACTTTCTGGCATACGAACACACAGCCATGGTTCTCTCATTTGCTGTGTATACCGTCCATTTTTGTGGTATCAACTACCTACTTATATACACTATTTATACTATACACTAATAATAATAATAATAATAATAATAATAATGCTGCACTGAGACACTGGCAGCAACCTGTATCAACCATTAGAACCAATCACTGGTATTTAAATGTTCAGTTGATTGAGTTTCATGTTTAATGAATAAAAGAGACAATAATATTAATAATACTAATATTAATAATGATGATGATGATAATGATAATGATGAAAAGCATGTATTAGATATGGTTAGTCTAGAGAAAAGAAAGACTGGGGTGACATGATAGTAGTATTCTAGTATTTGAGGAGCTGCTACAAAGAAGAGAGGGGTCAACTCCAAAGCACCAGAAGGCAGGACAAGAAACAATGGATAGAAGCTAATCAAGGAGAGAAGGAACCAGTAACTAAGGAGAAACTTGCTAACAGTGAGGACAATTAACCAGTGGAACAGCTTGCCACCAGAAGTTGCGGGTGTCACATCACTGGAGGTCTTCTAAGACCTAACGTCTTCAATCTAAGGAGAGATTGAACAACTACTTGTCTGAACTGGTATAGGGTCTCCTGCTTGAGCAAGGGGTTGGACTAGAAGACCTCTAAGGTCCCTTCCAGTTCTATTCTGATTGACAAAAGTTCCAAGATAGGAACCTCAGTCTGAGTCAGATCTCTACTGCACATTGCTTAAAGCAACATATCACAAAAAAGTCTGTCTTGTTCACTTTATTAGAGTTTATTACCATTATATTGCCCATTATGTTAATCAATTAGAACAACAGAGTTAAAATATTTGTTATAGTATAAAGCTCATTAGTCTGGGGGAAAAAAAGGAACTCAGAATACACTATACTAGGTTTAAGGGCCTTCTATTCAAGAATATTCCCAATTAGGATATATGTAAGCATGCAATTAGCAGGAATCCATGAAGACAGGGGTGAAAATGGGCTAAGGAAATATAAATGCTACCCTCTTGACTTCAAGTCAAATAGAATTCTTGCAGAAAATCACTTTGTTTCTGGCAGGGAAGTATCAAAGGAACACGCAGTTTTTTTTCCTAGAAAAGGATAAATTATCCAAGAAATCCTTCCTTCCTTCCTTTCTCCCTCTCTCCCACTCTTCCTCTTTCCCTGTTTGTAGAATTTTAATTTCAGGTGTTTTTCTATGATAGAAGTGTTTGTACTGACTTTTAGCAGGCATTATTTCTGCATTTTCTTACAATACTTACAGCACATTCTCAAATTATTCAGTTTTAAAAAATAAAGTTATTCAAGTTGTACTTCATCCTGGCAGTTTGCGTGGATATGTACTGGTACTTTTCTTGATCATATGTGGAAGAGATAGATAAATGTTATGTTTATTCCTTTTTAAGGGATGCTCTCCCATACTCACATAGCAGGTGGCAAAACATCTTCACCAAGTTATACAACTCTGGGGTCTTTGGTGCTCTCTGAACTTGGTGGTTTTCTTGCAAAGGTTTCATGACCCAACTAGGTAACTTCATCAGTGGTACAAGAGAGGAGGAGGGGGGAGGGGGAGGAGGCAGAAGAGGACAACTGTGCAGTCTTTGATGCTCTCTGAACTTGGTGATTTTCTTGCAGACATTTTATAACCCAACTAGGTAACAACATCAGTGCCACCAAGGAAGGAAAGAGGGAGGGAGGAAGGATGGACAATTATTGTGGGTGTGCTCTCTGAGCTTGGTTGCTTTCTTTCAGATATTTCATTACCCAACGAGGTTACATCCTCAGGAGCAGAGGGGGAGGGGGAGGAAGAGGAGAACTGTGGGGTCTTAGTTGCTCTTTGAACTTGGTTGTTTTCTTGCTGACCTTTTGTTGCCCAACTAGGTAACATCTTCAGTGCTGGAAAGGAGTGAGTGGAAAAAAAGTTGTCAACAACACCTTAATTAAAGAACCACCAAGTGCACACACACACACACACACACACACACACACACACACACACACCATCAANGTGCACACACACACACACACACACACACACACACACACACACACACCATCAACACTGACAGGGAAAGCCACTTATCTACAAACATAAATCAAGCCCCACTGATTTCCATCATTGATGATGTTATACCTAGTTTGAGTAAACAGTTCACCCCTGAGCTACAAACATTTTCCTTTGACACTGCAGTGATATATTCTTCTACATCTGAATGGAGTAGAGGGCTTCTCCAGAGTGTTGAGTAAGCTGAATTTAAATATTTGCTTGCTAAGATAGTCCTCCTGATATGGCTGTTGGCACAATTGGGATTGGGCAGAAGTGAAAGATACTTGAAATATCTCCCACAGCTCAGGTGCATCCAAAGGTTTTCTTGAAAAAACAGTTTTGTTTTTACTTAGAGGGAAAAATTAACATGATTCTGAACAAAACATTCCCAAGGAAAGAAGAACGAGCTAGTCAATAAGGTAACAATCACACAATCAATGAAACAATGAAATAGCAGTCATCAAGATTGAAGACAGGCAAATAAAAATGTTAGACAGACATTGGACTGCTACAGAGGTTTTTTTTACATATTCAGCAATTTAAATGAAAGAAAGAGAGAAATGGTATTTCAAACTTTATAAGTTTGCAGAGTGGCAAACCTGCGTAATTCTCATCAATCGTCCTGTTTTCCCCAGAACAACAACCCTGTGAGGGGAGTTGGACTGAGAGAAACTGAATGGCCCAAAGTCACCCAGCCAGCTTTCATGCCTAAGGTGGGACTAGAACTCCCAAAGTCACCCAGCTGGCTTTCATGCCAAAGGTGGGACTGGAACTCCCCAACTCCTGGTGATTCACACAAAGTCACCAGTCAGCTTTCATGCCTAAGGTGGGACTAGAACTCCTAAAGTCACCCAACTGGCTTTCATGTCTAAGGTGGGAGTAGAACTCCCAAAGTCACCCAGCTGGCTTTCATGCCTAACGCAGGACTAGCTCCCAAAGTCACCCAGCTGGTTTTTCATGCTGAAGGTGGGACTGGAACTCACCAACTCCTGGTGATTGGCACAAAGTCACCCAGCTGGCTTTCATGCCTAAGGTGGGACTAGAACTCCCAAAATTACCCAGCTGGCTTTCATGCCTAAGGTGGGACTAGAACTCCCAAGTCATCCAGCTGGCTCTCATGCCTAAGGTGGGACTGGAACTCACCAACTCCTGGTGATTGGCACAAAGTCACCCAGCTGGCTTTCATGCCTAAGGCAGGACTAGAACTCCCAAAGTCACCCAGCTGGCTTTCATGCCTAAGGTGGGACTGGAACTCACCAACTCCTGGCGATTGGCCCAAAGTCACCAGTCAGCTTTCATGCCTCAGGCAGGACTAGAACTCCTAAAGTCACCCAACTGGCTTTCATGTCTAAGGTGGGACTGGAACTCACCAACTCCTGGCGATTGGCACAAAGTCACCAGTCAGCTTTTATGCCTAAGGTAGGACTAAAATTCCCAAAGTCACCCAGCTGGCTTTCATGCCTAAAGTGGGACTAGAACTCACTCTTCAAAGTACCAGAAGGCAGGATAAGAAACAATGGATGGAAACTAATCCAGGAGAGAAGCAACTTGGAATTAAGGAGAAACTTCCTAACAGTGAGGACAATTAACCAGTGGTACAGCTTGCCACCAGAAGTTGTGGGTACTCCATCACTGGAGGTTTTCAAGAAGAGATTGGACAGCCATTTGTCCATATTGGTATAGGAGAGGGGTGCAAAACTGAAAGCCCAGGGCCGTATCCGGTCCACAGGCTGCTGAAATCTGGGTCGTGGGGCTGACCTGGAAATATCAAAGAACTGGCCTACGGGGCCTCTGCCAACCAAAATGGGCTTCAGGGGGGGTGCATGTGGCTCCCCCCATGCCCTGTTTTCAGTCTCCCTGACCTTCTGCAGCACTCTGCTGGCCAAAATCAGGCCATGTGGAGGCCTTGTGAGGCCCGTGTGGCCTGCTGTTGGCCAACAAAGTGCTACAGAACGCAGGGGAGGCCGAAAGCAGGCCTTGCATGGGCCCTGTAGTGCTACCCTGTGCCCCATTTTGGGCAGCAAAGTGTTGCAGGAGGCCATCCAGGCTGAAAACAGGGTGTGTCAGGTAAGGCTCCATTCAAAATCCAAGAAAGCAAACCTAAGACTCCCTTTTTATGGAGAAAAGGACTTTTACTGAATCTGAAGTGGAAGCATGAGGAGAAATACAAGATCTGAAGCAATAGGCATGAAAATCACATATTGAAAGTTATGCCTATGTTCCCACCCTCAATAGTTCAAACGGGCCATCCAATCTGAGGTGTGTATAATGTCAGGTGGGGCTTCTTCAGGTGGCATTTCACACATCTGATATGCCAAGATGTGTGATGACCCAGGGTATGGCACAAAAGCAACAAAGTCACAAAAGTAGGTAAAATCCCTTTAATTCCTCCAACTTGGTTCCCAATGTCCAGTTATCATCAGCTGGAGAAAAAAACTCTCCCAAGAACCGTTTTTAAAGGGAGGAAATTCTGTCCGAAACCAAAGTACATATAGATTATAAATAAAAGCCAACACAAACCACGCTGCAGCAATTAATGAGACAGGGCAGGATAAGGAATTGTAGACTTCAAAAGATAAAGAAACACATACAGTTGGGAGGACGCCACAACCCAGATAAGACTTGACAAACAAAGATAATGCACACTTTGCTTCCAGCAAGGTCCTGTGTGCAAACACCCTTTTTATCCTGTTTTCCTAGCTGCAGCTAATGAAGGGAATCAGGGCCTTTTTCTCCCATGCAACCCATGTTGCTCCCTTCTCTGTTCCTCCCGGCTTGCCCTAAGATGTAGAGGGAGTGGGCCTGGGTCTTCCTCTGAATGCCCAGCTGCTGTGCCCTTCCCCAGTTTCTTCCACAGCCCCCAAAGCCACACTCCCACTCCCTGTCAGCTGTTCGACCTCTCCCTCAGAATCAGATTCCAACAGGGGCATGAGAAGGTGGTTGGCCTTGGCCTAGAGAGAGAAGGGACTACATCTGCGCAGTAAGCAAGTCAGTATAGTCAAGAAAACCTCCCAACTTTTACATTTCATCAACTTAAACCTCCAGCACCCTTCCCCCCACAAAGCCCAATTATTCTTCCCTCCCCCTGTTTTTATCGCAGCTGGAAGGACAAGCAGAAGAAGGATTCTTGGAGGCTGTCAGGGGGGCACCTGCCCTCCCATGCCCCATTATGGCCTGCAAAGTGCTGCAGGAGGCATCTGTCCCATCTCTTCCCCCCCACTTCCCTCCCCCCGGCCCGTGGAGGACAATTGCAACGCTGATCCAGCCCTCAAAGAAATCCAGTTTGACACCTCTGGTATAGGGTCTCCTGCTTGAGCAGAAGGTTAGACGAGCAGACCTCAAAGGTCCTTTTCAACTCTGTTATTCTATATTTTGATTTTTCACTGATTAAGAGGAATCTCAACATTTGAGGTGATCCAAGTCAGGAAACAGATTCTGCAAGGGAATACTGGAATTATCCTTCCTTGATATCAGAATCTTGCCTCTTTTTTATACCAAAGGCATGTAAGGTAGAACCAGATTAAGTTTCTTTCTAATGTCCTGGAGAAGATACCACTGTTACCTGAGAGATACAGTGAGAACTACAGTATATCCTTTATTTAATGAATAGCAGATCTGTTGTCAGCAAAAGTATTTGGCATTAAGTACATTTAGACAGTGCAGTACAATATTAAAGAGGACTGCACAAACTCAGTTAGGATTGAATGAACAGCAGCTATGAGATAGACAATTCTTGTTTTCAAATCCATTACAGCTTTGTAAGCTTGAATGCTAGTTGTTTTTATTATTTATTTTTTTTATTTTTATTTGATTTGATTTGTCAATCGCTTACAAGATAATAGGTATAAGTATAAACATAGTTATGATACATACATATAAGAAAATAATGAAAAGAAATAATAGGACAGGCGATGGTAGGACACATCTTGTGCAACTTAATACCACGCTCCCCACAGACCTCTTAGAAAGGGGTGATGGTCAATAGTTAGACAGTCTAAAAATAAAATTTTTTGGGTAGGTTTCGGGAACACAGAGTCAGCATACGACGTATTCCATGACACTGACCACTCTGTTGCTGAAGTTCATTATTTCCTGCAATCAATTTAGTGCAAGTACAAACCTTGCAGTTTGTGTCTATTGTGTGCTCTTGTACTTGTTATGGTTGAAAAGCTGAAAACTATTGTTTGACAGGTAGGACATTGCAATGTTATGATTTTATATACTAGTACTTAGATCAGCCAAAGATCAGAATCATTCGCTAGGTGTTTCTAGGGTTTTCTAAAATATTCAAGTTCTGGCGTGGCATAAGGTATTAGTGCAACGAGTAGAGGAGTGGCACGAACTCTTCTTGTGAACATCCTGTTGTTATTTTAGCGCCACAGTCCCACTGGCTGACGGACCAAAAATGTGTGCAGTAAAGGACACAGCGGATGAGCAGAATTTCGGGGGTGGCTCCACTAACTGTTGTCATCCGCTTCTCAAAAAGTGGCAAAAATATTGCATAAACTAGAATCAAAGAACGGAAACAATGGACAGTGTGGTAGTATGCTAAGCACGGCATGTTCATACGGAAGGCCCATAGCGGTCATGAAAGCAGGATGGAAGCGGATGACACCTCCAAAGGGGTCCGGGGAGAATTTCGAAGCGGACGCACTGAGCGGATTGAAGTGGATGCATCAACGTACGTCCTAAAGGAAGGAAAGGGTGATTGCCGCGCTGATTGTATATCGGCATGCAAACCGTTCACTGTGCATCCGTTTCTATTTCCTGTGCCTACTAATAGCTGTGTAGACGTTCCTGTGTACTTTTGTTCCTCCCTGCTTTCCGTTTTCAGCTGCAACGGATGTCAGTTTGCGAAGAATGCCCAGAGAGATGCAGAGAGAGATACCAGCGACGTTATAACGGATGATTAACAATAAAGGGAATATAGAACGTTTGTTGCTCATTATGTCGTGGATTTACATCGTACACGGCGGAAAGTTTCATCCGTTCCAAAATTTTGTGCATGCTCAAAACTTCTTTGCGTGAGGAAATCGCAGTGGACGGATGCTCAACAGATAGAGCGCATGAAACACGTATTCAATGAGTACACAATGGATGCATAGCGTTTTTCCAACGATTGGCAAGCTTTTTTTAATGTTTTACATCCTCTTTACATCCGTAAGTGCAGTGGGACCGGGCCTTAATTAGTTGCTAAGTCACGTCCAACTCTCCATGACCCACCATGGACCACAGCATACCTCCTGTCCTCCACTATGTCCAAGAGTTTGCACAAATTTATGTCCATTTTGTTGATGACACTATCTAACCATCGCATCCTCTACAAGTCCCCTTCTTCTTTTGCCCTACATCTTCCCCAACACCAGGATCTTCTCCAAGGAGTCCTCTCTTTTCATTTGGTGGCCAAAGGATTTGAGCTTCAGCTTTAGGATCTGTCCTTTCAAAAGACAACTAGGGTTGACTTCCTTTCAGGTTGACTGAATTGGGAGGGGGGTTTGAACTAGATGACCTACAAGGTACCTTCCAATGCTGTTAATATGATTTGATTGTCCTTGTAATCCAAGGGACTCAAGAGTCTTCATCACCATCACAGGTCAAAAGCATCATGTCTTTTGCGCTCAGCCTTCCTTATGGCCCAGCTCAATGTATGAAAGGTACAGTCAAGATAGCAAGGTTGTTATTGTTCAGTCACTGAGTCCTGTCTGACTTTCCATGGACCATAGCACATCAGGCCCTCCTATCTTCCACTGTCTCCCAGAGTTTGCACAAATTCATGTTCATTACGCTGATGACACAATCTAACCATCTCATCCTCTGCCGTCTCCTTTACCTTTTGCCTTCCATCTTACCTAACATCAGGGACTTCTCCAATGAGCCCTCTCATCTCATTTGAGGGCCAAAGTATTTGAGCTTCAGCTTCAGGATCTGCCCTTTCAAAGGATAATCACGGTTGATTTTCTGGTGACCTTCCTAGGGGACTGTTAAGCCTGGGTTCCCCAACCAGGGTTAGGGAGACAAGCTAAACAGAATGTGCAGCGTTAGTCAGATAGGCACACAGATAAATGAGTGAGCTAAGCTTGTATGTTTATTAACATACAGTAAAAATAACAGATACGCTTGTGCTATCAAAATTATAGTTTATTCCATTATATAGCATAGTCAAAATACCAGTCCAATAGTCATGTATCATTTAGTCAGTCCATTCAGGGATATTCAGTTAGCAAAGTCCATGTAGAATATCCNTCACAACCACTCCCCCAATCACTATCCCACAGTTAAAGTTGCAGACACTTCAACATACAAACCATGATTACTTATTTATTATTTTACCTAAACCGGTTAGGGTAAAACAATGTTATCCCTAACAGGGACCATTATTTTCCTCCAAGTTCCTGAAGGTAACTGGTTGCTCATTGTGAAATAAAGTGGGATGATTTGATTCATCCGAGTTGTTTATAAGTTCTTCTGCCCTCATGAGTTACTCATGTAATGCCACCAAAGATTCTCAGGAGCAGAGGTGGTATTCAGCCAGTTCTGACAGGTTCTGGAGAACTGGTAGCGGAAATTTTGAGTAGTTCAGAGAATCAGCAAATCCCACCTCTGACTGGCCCTGTCCCCATCTATTCTCAGCCTCCCAAGCCACAGCTGATCGACTGGGTCTTCTTTCTCCTACACAGGAAAACAGAGCTGGAAAGCAGATTAGTGGGGTGGGGAGGGAAGGAAATGGGGATTTTGCAATCATCTTTCCCCAGGAGTGGATAGCGAATTGAGATTTTGCAGTATATCCTTCCCCTGGAATGGGGATTTTACAGTAACCTTCCCCCTGGAGTGGGGTGGAAATAAAGATTTTCCCCAGGAGTGGGGTGGAAATGGGGATTTTATAGTATCCTTCCCTGGCATGCCCACCAAGCCACACCCACCAAGCCACACCATGCCCACCAAGCCATACCCACAGAACTGATAGTAAAAAAAATTGAATACCACCACTGCATCAGAAGGTTAGAAGAAGTCATTGCTCAGATGAGACACTTCTGTGATATGTGAAAGGCACGGAAGCTCTTAGGATAACAATCCAGAACTAGTCCAGGAAGGTGCAAAGTCAAGCTGTAACTCACACAAAAAGAAGTTCTTCCCATGGACTAATTAATTAAGCAGCTGGAAAGAGGGGGCTGTGAAAAAGGTGAATGCAATGACATTGCTAACAACAGGAGCCCTATTTATCAGTCATAATTAGCTTCCTCCCACCTCCCTCCAGAAGTGCTGCAGCTGTACCCGAATGATGGAGCGATAAGGATGGGCCGACCCCTCTAGTCCTCCAGGAGACACTCCTCTCCCTGCCAGCCTGAAGGTGACTAAAGCTGCATGGTTAAGGACAGTCGTGCAAACTTAGTTCTCTTTCAAGCAAAAACTTCTTGCAACCTGTTACTCTGGCTGGAGTGGGCCACTAAAAGGTGAAGGGAGATGACATAGGTGAAGGGAGACCATAAAATCATAGGGCCAGAAGGGACCTTGGAGGTCTTCTAGTCCAGAGGTCCCCAACCTGTGAGACACAGCCCTCTAGTGGGTCATGAGGGGATTGCAACTGGACCATGGAAATGGCCAAACAAAGGGGGAAAGAGGATGGTTGCACGCGATCCACAGGTGAGCTTGTGTGCATGCTCTCCCTTTGCATGACTGACAGGCATGCGTGCACCAATGATGGTATTCTACTGGTTCATCCTGAAAAAATTTGAATCCCACCACTGGAGTCCAATCTCTTCTTAAAAACTCACTGGAGAATTCACAATTTCTGGAAGCAGAACTAATAAAACAGAAGTAGCAACACAGAGAAGCAACTTAATCAAGGAACTACCATGAACACTCCCACCAACACTGATAGGGCAAGCCACTGGAACATAAATAGAGAGCAAGCCCCACACCCTTCTAGCACTGATGATGTTACTCACTTGGAACATCGTGAAACGTCTGCAAGTAAACCACCAAGCTTGGAGACCACACATTCAACACTCTAAAGCAAATGTTTCATTTGGAAGTATATGGAGGTTCTCAGTCATCCAGGTCACGATTGTCCCAAAGGTGCTTTTTTCCCCAGAGGCAACTAGATTTTCTTGGTTTAATCAGGTCAGGTAGAGGCCTAACAACTACATTGGCACAAGCTGCTAAACTAAAGGACCAGTCACACTGGCCGATGGATGCAAAACGTATGCATAAAGGACACAGCAGACTAGCAAAATTTCAGGGGTGGCTCCATCTGTTGTCATCCGCTCCAAAAAGTGGCAAAAATTTGCAGAACGGAAAAGAACGGAAAGACGTGGGTAGTATGTAGCGGGATGTTATACGTATGTTTCATAGGAACGCCTAGCGGAATGAAAGCGGATGGAAGGGAGGACAACTCTGAGGGTTATGGGGGATGCGAAGCGGACGCATAGCGGATGAAGTGGATGCATCACGTACGCCTAAGGAAAGAAAGGGGATGCTGCGCAGATGTATATCGGATGCAAACTGTTCACTGCGCTCCTTTCTATTTCCGCTACTAACTGCTGTGTAGACGTCCGTAGTTACCTTTTGTTTCCTCCCTCTTTCCATTTCAGCTGCAAGCGGATGTGAGTTGCGAGGATGCCGAGAGGATGCAGAGAGGATACAGCAGACGTTTTAACGGGTGATAAAGGGACATAGAAGTGTTGTGCTCGTATACGTTCGCGGATGTAACATCGTACGTGGTGGAAAGGTTCATCCTGTTCACCAAAGTTTTGTGCATACTCAAACCTTGTGCAGCTCAAAACTTCTTGCATGGATGAAATTGCAGTGGACAGATGCTCGACGGATAGAGCATATGAAACACGTATGCAATGAGTACACAACGATTGGCAAGCTTTTTTTAACATTTTACATCCTCTTTGCATCCGTAAGTGCAGTGGGACAGGGCCTTTAACAAGAAAACAGAAATAAAAGGGACCTTGAAGATCTTCTAGTCCAGTGGTCACCAACTGGTTGGCCAGGGACCACTGGTGGTTTGCGAGAAAAATTTGGTGGTCTACAGAGAAATCCCCCCCCCAAGCACTCCCCAAAGCATCCAGGCTGTGTAGGAGCACAAGACCTGCCCACTCACTGGCCCCCATCCTTCAGCCAAGCACAAACCTTACCTTGAGTAGAACCACGCGAGCTGGAACTGGAAAGTAAGACCAATGGTGGGGGAGGGAAATCTGCCCCGGGGTGGCTTGCTGACATTGGTGGGAAAGTTGGTCTTGTATTCCAGAGCTGCAGTGGTCACAGGACTGGCCCTTTGGTGATCCAGGAGCAGCTCCTCCAGTCCATGGCAGGCCGGTGCATCCCGGTGGAGGAGCAGTTGCTCTTGGATGACCAAAGGGCCAGTCCTGTGACTACTGCAGCTCTGAAATATGGGACTGACTTCCCCGCCAATGTCAACAAGCCACATCAGTCAAAATTCATAATAGTGGTCCACAGGATTTGAAATTATGAGTTTGGTGGTCCCTGAGGTCCAAAAGCTTGGTGACCCCTGTTCTAGTCCAATCTCCCTGCTCAAGCAGAAAACCTGATAACATTTCAGATAATTGGTTGTCCAATCACTTCCAGTGATGGAACACTCAAAACTTCTAGAAAGAAGCCACTCCACTGATGAATTATTCTCATTGTCAGGAAATTTCTCCTTAATCCTGGGTTGTACTTTCCTTGGTAGGTTTCCATCCATTGCTTCTTATCCTGCCTTCAGGTGCTTTGGAGAATAAGTTGACCCTCTTCTTCTCTGGGACAACCCCTCAGATATTGACAGGTAGCTATCACCTGTAGGCCTTCTCTTTGTTTGAGTAGACACCTCCAGTTCTTTCTTGAAGATTCCTAGCAGGTTTAATATAATGTTTAACCAACTTTGGCTCATTTAGGAAGCTAAACAAGGTCAAGCTTGGTTAGGATTTGGATGGGAAACTACTTGACAATTTCTGGATTACAGGCTAAACAGAGAAATCCAAAACACAGACTGGAAGAAAGAATAACAAAGTAATTTTGTAAAATGCTGCCAAAAAAAAAATGATTTGCATGAGTTCAACTTGAAGGCTTGATGTTGTATTACAAGTAGATGTGCAGTGGAGCATATAATATATTGCTGGGATTTGCGCAATATTCTTTTCAAAAGATGCTTTTATGACTTCTAATCTTGAACAAACAGGAGGAAAAAGACCAAATTCCTGTTTCTTTTCAGATCATACAATAATTTCATCTCTTGCAGTATTTCAGCCAGACATCTGCATTAGTCCAAGAGGAAAACATTATAACCTTAGTTTGCTCTTTTGTGGCAAACCCAGGAAAGAATTCAATTTAATGTCCATGTGAAATGTGTAGGGTAAGGCCAACTAGAGTTTGCTAACAAGCTTCAAAAAATTATCATGTTTGGTTTTGGTGAAAACAACCTGAAGTTTCGTAAAATGAAGTTGAAACCTGCCTTTTCTAAATCTTACCAGTGACTCGATTCTTAAATATGAAAGAATGGAATGGGATGGGATGGGAAATCTGTTAAGTGAGTTTTGCCCCTTTTTACAACTTTCCTTGCCAAAATTGTCAAGTAATCACCACTGTTGTTGAATTAGTCACACAGTTGGTAAGCGAATCTGGCTTCCCCATTGACTTTGCTGATCAGAAGTTTGCAAAACTGAATCCCATGACTCTTTTCTTTTTTTTTCCTTCCTTCCTTCCTTCTTTCTTCTTTCTTTCCTTCCTCCCTCCCTCCCTCCCTCCCTCCCTTTGCTTCCACATTTATTTTGCTGGTCAGAAGTTTGCAAAACTGAATCCCACGACCTCTTCCTTCCTTCCTTCTTTTTCTTTCTTTCTTTCCTTCCTTCCTTCCTTCCTTCTTTTCTTTCTTTTCTTCTTTTCTTTCTTTTCTTTCTTTTCTTTCTTTTCTTTCTTTTCTTTCTTTTTTCTTCTTTCTTTCTTCCTTTTCCCTTGTTTCTTTTTTCTTTTTCTCACCCAGCTCTTTCCAAAAAAGTGACTCTAGATGACTTACCATTAAAATCATAAATGTAGGAAATATTTATAGGCACGGTGATTATATATCATGCTTCAGCTTTGGTGGAGAGCTCAAATATCTATCTATCTGTCTGTCTGTCTATCATTCATTCATTCATTCATTCATTCATTCAAATTTATTCACTGGCCAATTCTAGTAGACTCCAATGAATCATTATCCTGCCATCATTCTATCTTCCAATCCATTCTTAGCATAAGCTCATCCCATCCTGACCCTACAAAAAAAGCATTTGTGAAGCCAGGCACCTCCACTCAGAGAGGAAAACTGTTTTGCCCACCCTTTGTCCACCAGCCCCAACTTTATCTTGCTTCCCACCGCTATCTCCACAGGCCGTGGTGCATTTCCCTTTCTTCCAGTAGGAAATGGCAAAGGTTACTTCTGGGCAGCCCTAATTTGCAGCGTCAGACTTACCCATTACCAAAGCGATTAACTTTAAAGAGATGGCAGTAAACGGCTGGCATATAGAAGACATCAAGCATCATTAAAATGTAAATGGAAGCCAAGTTTAATGCGAGAAAGGGGAAGGTTGCTGGGAACACTTTGCCATCGTCATTGCGTCCCTCCGCTCTCTGCTCCACACCGGGTGCCTGCCGAGCGAGTAGTGTTTTTCTTGACAATTGCCATAATGATGACAAAGATAATATTGAGATATTGCATATTCTTTGTAGCAGTAGAACTGCAGTGGAGCACTTGCTGAGATGTTGCTGTTGGTTGAAAGAAACTGCTGTTCACCAGAGGTTATATTCACACAAGGCATTTGACACAGTTTCTGAACCAGTTCACTATTGGGGATTGCACAACTCAGCAAATTAAGGCTAATTATTTATCCAAGTGGGCTGGGTATGGCCTATTTGCTGATCAGATTTTATTTTTTAAAGAATAATAATAAAGTATCTAGACAAAATTGACATTATCCAAGTATTCATTGAATGTGGGACCCTGTCTAAAAAAAATGAAATTCAAGGTAGAGAAAAATAAGGTTCCACACTAGGCAAGAAAAACCAAATGTACAAATATGCATTAGGTGAGGCCTGGCTCAGTAGCAGTAACTGAGATTGGGATCTTGGAGTCCTAGTGGACAGTCACTTAAATATGATCCAGCAGTGTGCGGCAGCTGCCAAAAAAAGCTAATACAATCCTTGTTTTTTATAAACAGAGGCATAAAATCAAAATCATATATGAAGAATGGTTGGAGGAACTGAGTTTGTCTAGTTTAATGAAAGAAAGGATTGAGGGGTGACATGATAGCAGTCTTCCAATATTTGAGGAGATTCCACAAAGAAGAGGGGGTCAACCTATTTTCCAAAGCTCCTGAAGGCAGGGCAAGAAACAATGGATGGAAACTAACCAAGGAAAGAACCAATCGAGAAATAAGGATAAATTTCCTGACAGTTAGAACAATTAAACAGTGGAACAGCTTGCCTCCAAAAGTTGTGTATGCTCCAACATGAGAAGTTTTTAAGAAGAGATTGGCCATGAACCACTTGTCTGGAATGATATAGCATCTCCTGCTTGAGCAGGGGTTGTTGGACTAGAAGACCTTCAAGGTCCCTTCAAGGCCATGGACTGGAGGACCTGCTCTGGGATGACCAAAGGGCCAGTCTTGTGACTACTGCAGCTCTGGAATACGGGACAGAATATGGGTCAGCAAGCCACCCTGCGGCAGATTTCCCTCCTCCACCATTGGTCTTACCTTCACACGGTTCTACTCAAGATAAGGTTTGTGCTTGGATGAAGGGTGGGGGCCAGTGAATTGTGCTCCTACACAGCCTGGATTAATTGCTTTGGGGGGGGGGAATTCTCTGCAGACCACCAAAATTTTCTTGCAAACCACCAGTGGTTCCTGGCCAATCAGTTGTTGACCACTGGACTAGAAGATCTTCAAGGTCCCTTCTATCTCTGTTTTCTTGTTAAGTTTAGCATCTTGTGACAATGTAGTTGTTAGGCCTCTGATTAAACCAAGAAAGTCCAGTTGCCTTTGGGGAAAAAAGCACCTTTGGGACAATCATGACCTGGATGACTGAGGACCTCCATAGACTTCCAAATGAAATGTTTGCTTTACAGTGTTGAATGTGTGGTCTCCAGGCTTGGTGGTTTTCTTGAAGATGTTTTGTTAAGATATTAAGATTTATGAACTGACCAGCATTGAGTAGCTGCTGCTAGATGATGTGAATTTAATATAAGTCTGGTTGATGCAACAAAGGTGATTCAGCAGAATATGGGTATTTCCCTGTAAGACTGGAGAGTAAAGTTCCCCTTAAGAGGTGTGTATATAAAAGGCAGACATTAGAGGGCATGATTCTCTTTCCTTGTGACCAGATTTCAGTGCAGAAGTTCTCCTTGTGTTAGGAAGGAGAAACCTCGCTTGTAAAGTTATTTTGCCTACCATGTGTATATTATTTGTATATACCTGTTGTATAATAAACCACTGTCAATGTTTAAGTTTCTGTGTGTTGTGTGTTGCTCCTCGGTTGTCTCATAAAGGTATTCACACTGCCAAACACTCTGATATGTTTCATGACCCAAGTAGGCAACATCATCAGTGCTAGAAGGGAGGGCGGGGGAGTTTGCTTGCTGTTTATATGCTTGTGTTTTGCCCTGTCAATATTGGTTGGGAGTGTTGCTGTCAGCCTTGGAAGCCATTTTTTTCTTTGGTGATTTGAGGCTGCCACATTTAGTGCCCGGGAAAGTGGCAGGGGGGGTTGCAAGGAGTGATGGAAGATTAGACACAATAACATTCCTTTCTCTGGGGGTCAAGGACATGTTGCCCTGCACTTGTAGGGGAGTGACTGGGGGTAGTCTCCTGTTGGGACAAAGATATGATTGGACCATGTGAGGTACAGGTGGGTGCAGGGGGTAGATTCTTGACTTTCTTTTGGATGGGGGAAAATCCAGAACTCTCAGATTTGGGTTTTCCCAGGTGTGCCAATTTGACATCTCTAATAAAATAGAATGAGGAATGCTTGTCTCGGAGTTTATCGGTTTGGAGTTTGTTGGTTGGAACACTGACAGTTGCTTTCTTCTTGGTAGTTCCTTGATAGGCTATTGTTTATTGTTAGATTGCTGGTCTAGTATTTAGATAGACAGATGATAGATACTGTAGATAGGTACATGATACATAGATAATAGATAGATAGATAGGTAGGTAGGTAGATAGATAGATAGATAGATAGATAGATAGATAGATAGATAGATAGATAGATAGGAGATAGATAGATAGATAGATAGATAGATAGATAGATAGATAGATAGACAGACAGACAGACAGACAGACAGACAGACAGACAGATAAAAATATTTGTAGCTCAGAGTTGAACTGTGGGGTTCCTGGTGTCCTCTGATCTTGATTGTTTTCTTGGCAACATTTCATGACCCAACTAAGTAACATCATCAATGCTAGGAGGGAGTGAGACTTGCTCTTTGTTTATATTCAGGTGGCTTGCCCTATCAGTTTTGGTGGACATGCTAGTTCCTTGATAAGATTGCTTCATTTGTTACTAGTTCTAGTTGGTTGTTGAAACATCTGCAAGAAAACCACCAAGCTCAGAGAGCACCAAGGATCCCACCGTTGTAGCTCTGAGCTATAAATGTTCTCTTCTATCAATCCAGCTCTCTACAATGTGCAGGAAAATACATTTTACACAGTTGAATTTGTTTACATCTGTAGTCTCTTGCATTTCTTAAAATGGAGGAAAATTTTTGTTCAACACTCAAAAGCAATGATTCTCAGAGATGGAGAACATCTAAGACTGTGGTTTTGGATCTTAAGAAGACTTTCTCCCAAATCTTGTTTGCTTTTTATCTTAAGTTTTTTTTCCAGTTTTTATTTATAAATTTTTCTTTAACATATAGGGGCGCTTAATTAACAGTGTATTGTCTGAGTCCATTTGTCCAAGACTTTTATAAAATATGTCAAGAAATTGCAGCTTCCTGCAATAAGACCAGGGGAACTGCAAAAAACTGTGCTACTCAGAACATTGTACATTTTAAGAAGATGCTTGGTTGATACCAAGGATGCTGGCAGCCACCTGTATCAACCATTAGCACCAGTCACTGGTATTTCTGATATATTTTTAAATGTTTGGTTGACTGAGTTTCGTGTTAATGAATAAAAGTTATATCATAACATTCTTTACTTGTATATAATGGTATTCTTCCAACTTCGAATTTCTGCCTTTATTATCAAACCATTAGTAAAAGAAATCCCAAGTTAAAAAATATTCTGAATCTTCTTTCTCCTTTATCTTTAATGTTAACCTTAACCTTAAGTTTTGACGTCGCTTGAGTGGCTCCATGCATCTCAAATCTTGTGTCTTTCTGGGGTCAAACCTATAAATTTGAGAGATCAATAGGGTTGTGTCACTACTGTGATTGTTTGTTCGAGCCTTGCTTTGTGGTGCCTTTGACTCCCCATTCATTTCCAGTCAAGAAAAGGGTTTATTTATAGCTCTTCTAAAAAGAAGAATTACCCTTGACTTAGTCATGCCTTTTGAAGGCATGGATTAGTTAGCATTGTTACCTCCTAATGCTATTCAATTGTGCTCGAAGGTTGGTAAGCTTTTTTTACTTTTAAAAGTAACTTTACTTTTAGTGGGTTTAAGTTGTTTTGTCAGGCGATGGGCAGCTTGGAAGCCTGGCACAGCTAAGAGCAGGAGTGTGGGGGTTTTTTTGTTTTATTTGTGTGTTTGCACAATGATAATGATGTCATCCATTCAGTCATGTCCGACACTGGGCCGTACCCAACAAAATGAAATTCAATGTAGAGAAAAGTAAAGTCCTACACTCAGGCCAGAAAAACTCAAAGCACACACATAGACTAGGTAAAACCAGGCTCAATAGCAGGAACTTTGAGAGGGATCTTGGAGTCATAGTGGACAACCAGCTAAATAGGAGCCAGCAGTGTATGGCAGCAGCCAAAAAAGCTAATGCATTCCAAAGTTACATTAACAGAGGGATACAATCGAGATCAGGTAAGGTACTAATACCACTCTATAAAGCCTTGGTGAGGCCATACCTGGAATACTGCATCCAGTTTTGGTCACCACACAATAAAAAAGATGTTGAGACTCTAGAAAAAGTGCAGAGAAGAGCAACCAGGATGATGAGGGCAACTGCCTTATCATGATTACCCCTTGATTGAAGCTCGATCTACAAGGAACTGAGCATGCGCCTGGTCTAAGCTGCAAGGAGAAGGACCAGAGGCGAATGAACACGTCAAGCAGACCGCGAGCACTTAAAGCACTTCGAATGGTTAATGTGTGACTGGGCTTGTCCCAGGAAGGAGGAAGGGGTCAAGCTATTTTCTAAAGCACCTGTAGGCCAGACAAGGAACAAATGGATGGAAACTGAACAAGGAGAGATTTAACCTGGAAATAAGAGAAACTTTCTGACAGGGAGAACAATCACCAAGGAACAGAAGTTTGCCATTGGAAGTTGTGGGAGTTCCATCACTTTCAAGAAGTGATTGGATTCCCATCTTCTTCACAAATGGTGTAGGGTCTCCCACTTGGGCAGGTGTTGGATTAGATGACCTACAAGGTCCCTTCCAACTCTGATGATCTGTTATCTATTATCTTGATGATTATGCGCTCCAATCTTTCAATCTTGCACTATTTTTTTTCCAAAGAGGTTGATACTTTGGAAAAAGTGTAGAGAAGAGCAACTAAGATAATGAAAAGGCCTGGAGATTAAAATATATGAAGAACGTGCAGGGAATTGAGGTTTAAGTTAATCTAGAGAAAAGAAGGACTGGGGGGAATGATGGTAGGTTCCAGTATTTGAGGGGCTGCCACAAAGAGAGAGGGTAACTATTTCCAAAGCACCAAAGAGCAAAAGAGAAACAATGGATAGAAAACAATCAGGGAGAAAAAGCAACTTGGAATTAAAGGAGAACTTCCTAATCATGAGGACAATTACCAATGGAAGGACTTTCCCCCAAATTGTGGGTTCTCCATTACTGGAGATTTTTAAGAAGAGACTGGACAGCCACTTGTCTCAATTTGAAAAGTAGGTTAGACTAGAATAGTGGTCGCCAGCTGGTGGGCTGTGGCCTACTGGTGGGCAGTGAAAATATTTTGGTGGGCCACAGAGAAATGCTCAACCCCCAGAGCACCCCACAAAGCAATTAATCCAGGCTGCGCAGAAACACAAGGCTGTGCCACACCTGCAGTCCGCGGAACCCTCTACACGCCCTCTTCACTCCTTACCCAGTTAAACTTGCCTGCTAAATTGCTAATTTTCCTTTTTCCGACCATCATCTGTTCTGCTGTGGCTGGGAGATTTAGATTAGCTAGGAAGCAGCGGAAATGGTTGGATTTCTTTGCTTTCTAGCTAAGAACAGTTGAACCTCCCTTAAGACTGAAGGTTTGCTTGCAAGAAATTCAGTGCAGCGCACCGGCAAGCAAATCTTGAGAGGACTTGAGCTAGCCAATTGGCAGATAGATAGATTTCATTGAATGATTCTGGTGAGCAACTCAATCTGCACTGCTGTGCCTGATTTTGGGTAAACGTTGCTCTGTGTTATAAAATTCAATATTTTACATGCAGGGTGTGTTGTGAGTTTAATTTTGTAGGTTTGCTTGCAAGACAAATTTGTATGTACAGAGACTGAGCTAGCCAATGGAGAAGTATGATCTCTGATGAATCTGTGATTCTGTTGAGCGCAACTCGAATCTGCCGTGCCTGCTTTGCCTGATTTTGGGGAATAAGTTGCTCTTTTTTGAAAAAATCAATATTATGACCAAATAATTTGATAATTTACATACAACGACCCATGCCCAGGCCATTCATAAGACCACCAAGCCACAATGCAACAAAATAGGCCAATCACCCACAGAACCAGTTAGTGTCCCCTGAGATCTAAAATTTATGGAGTTTGGGGTCCCTGAGGTCCAAAAAGGTTGGCGACTCCTGGACTAGAAAAAACCTCAAAGGTCCCTTCCACCTCTTTCTGTACTATTTATTTTGAAATGTTCTATGCTGTGGATAGTGTCATATAATTTTAAATATAACAATAAATAAAATTGTGACAGGTTGTCCTTCAATGTACAACCACAGACCAAACGTCTGTTGCTAACTGAGAGGTTTGCTCATTGCATTTTGTCTCATTATGAACCTTTCCTGCCGCCAGTGTTAAGTGGATGACTGCAGTTCTAAGTATAGTTCCACCATGTTAACGTGAATCCAGCCCTTTCCTGTTAACTTTGCTTTCCAGGAAAGTCGCAAAAGATTACCAAAGCCAGACCTACCCGAGATTGCTCAGAACACTGCAACTGTCATAAAATATGAATCAGTTGCCAAGTGTCCACTGTTGAAGAGGGGCAAGCGTGCAAAAATGCAGACCCTATCCCCAACAGCTGTGGCTCATCTTCAACAGTGAAGGTCATGGGACAGAAAAAACATCCTGCAGCCAAGAAGGCTCCACAACCCATTTGTTACTACTCAGGTAACCCTGAGGACACAGACAAACTGCCAAATGGCCTTAACGACTCTCTAAGAAGATGCAAAGACCAGCTGCAAGGAATATAAATCCTTCCATGTCCCTCACCATCCAGTCAAGAGCTGAAGAAGCCTTCTTGGTATTTGAGAAAGTAAAAGTGTCTTCAAAGATTAAAATGAGAAAGTCCAGTTATTCCTGAAAAAAAAAAAAAAGCATCTTTGGGATATCCTCATTGTGTGAATGTGGGGAATCTTTGTATCCAGTGAGAAAGGAATTGCAAACAATTAAATAAAAGGCCCTAGGCTTACATCCATAAAAACAACAACAACCAAAAGGCAATAAGGATAACTTGCTTTGACTTCTCTCTGCCTCTTTTCTTTCTCTTTTTATGTGGCTGTTATAACCAGAGGACCCACCCCCAGGACTGGTGCTAAAAACTTTGACTGAATTAGCATGGCATTCCCCAAGGGAGGTGAGTGGACATGAGACTAAGGGGAAGGGTGATATAAACAAACAGGAAACCACTTTGGCAGAGTGGCTTGATTTGGTGGCTTGCAAATGGCACACCTGCACAAAATCATGCCAAGCCAGGGAGAGAAAAAAAATCCACTGACCGCTGTCTTCAGGAAAAACAAATAACTTAAGAGAGGGCAAGCTGGGGTGTAAACCCAAAACAGATTTTCTTTGGGGGTTTCTGGGGGGGCGGAAGGGGAAAAAGGGGAATCTTCAGAATCAGAATAGAGCTGGAAGGGGACCTTGGAGTCTTCTTGTCTAGGCCCCTGCTTGAGCAGGAGATCCAATACCATTTTAGGACAAGTGTCTGTCCAGTCTCTTCTTAAAAAACTCTCCAGTGATGAGCATCCACAACTTCTGAAGGCAAGCTGTTCCACTGAGGTCTGAAACAGAGGGTACATCTAGAAGACTGCGGGTACATAATAACAGCTGTTCCATAATGTGAGGGGATGTACCAAAGAAAAGGCGTGGTCAACTTAGTCTCCAAAGCAATTGCGAGGATTAAATATCTGGGATGCAGATTAATTAACAATCTTGAACTTGTCTTTCCCACATTCATCTTTAGCAAAGTGTTTGCAAACCAGCTTATCTACATTCCTGCATCGGCATGAGAGGAGCACATCTTTCTACTTTTGTATCCCTGTTTGTTTGGTTGGCCACAGGTGCCTCAGATAAAAAGCCCCAAAACAGAGTAGTGGCGAAGACAGCTGGAGAAGATTATAGGGAAGCTTGCTTCCCATTACTCAGGATACTGCTTTATAAGTGCTATGTGCTTAGAGCTCGGAGCAATTGTGGAGACCCCACACACCCACTTTTACAGTCTGTTCTAACCCACTGGGAGGAGGTTTCAAAATATCTAAGCAGGACTACCAATACTATAACAGCTTTGTTCTCTATCCGTCACCTGGTAACTAGCAAGATTAGTTTTTCTTTCATGCCATGTATACATCCGAACTTACACTATGCTGTTTCTTGTGTCCTGTAATAATTACAGGGGTATGTGCAAACTTTGTATTTATTTATTTTGTCATGTTTATGTAGAATATATTGGAGGTAGTAACTCTTTGAGAGCCTGCATGCAACAAAATTTCATTTTATACATGCCAATTAGTGTACATTCAAGTGACAAGAAAGTATTCTAAGTTCTAAGCCTGCCATCGTGAAGGCGGACAAGAAACAATGCGATGGAAAACTTATCAAGGGAGAGAACCAACTAGAACGAAGCAGAAAATTCCTGCACAGTGACAACAGTTAATCAGTGGAAAAGTGTGGTATTAGCTTGCCGATTTGACCCTGTTCGGCTGAACTGGTCGTAAAAAAAAAAAAGCCTCCAGATAAACAGTAATACAGAGTTGGAAGGGACTTTGTAGGTCATCTAGTCCAACCCCACAGCCCAAGTGGGAGACCCTACACCATACTGACAAATGGCAGTCCAATCTCTTCTTGAAAGTCTCAAGTGTGATTGGCGCTCCCCAAAATCCAAGGACAACTCTGGTTCCCATTGATTGTTCTGTCCGCCTGTCAAGAAAAGTTTTCCTTGTTCCAGATTGAACTCTATCCTTGTTAGTTTCCATCCATTGTTCGCTTGTTGGCCTTTGGGTGCTTTGGAGAATAGCTTGAACCCTTCCTCCTCCTCTCTGTGGCAGCCCCTCAAATATTGGAATTATACTGATATCATTTCTTCCTTGGACTAGCCAAGACTTCCCGAGACTAGCCAAGCCCAGTTCCTGCAACCATTAATCATACGTTTTAGCCTCCAGTCCCCTCATCATCCTGGTTGCTCTTTCTCTGTATTTTTTCTAGAGTCTCAACATCTTTTTTATAATGTGGTGAACAAAATTAGATGCAGTACTCTAGGTGTGGTCTTACTAAGGCTTTATTGATCAGCTGAGAGGAGAAAGAAGAGAAAAGTGCAGGATCAGCCCTTCCACCCACCCCTGCACTTTTCTCTTCTTTATCCTCTCAGCTGATTGGCGCGGCAGAGCCTCAGCTGGTGTTTGGAAAGCTGCGTGCACGTGTTAGATGCGCACACACATGCACACGTGATCAATGAACCGGTAGTGGAACAGACAGGATCCCACTGCTGAGTGGAATAGATCTTGGAAGTTTTTAAGAAGAGATTGGACAGCCACTTGTCTGAAATGGTATAGGGTCTCCTGCTTGAGCAGGGGGTTGGACTAGAAGACTTCCAAAGTCCTTTTCAACTCTGTTACTCTGCAGGCACATCCTAGGATGGGACTATTGAGAAAGAAGGTTGGAGAAATCACTGCTCCATTATGATTTGCAATACTCTGGAAGTTATCCGGAACAAAAACTTCTTCCAAGTAAACTGAAGGATCTTAAAATGCTCAGCCCAGCATCCAATTAACCAAGATCATTAATTAGAATCTGTTTTCAGTCACTGCCTCCATTCCTCCTGTAGACCCAACAAAACAGAGCAGTCCAGGCAATTTTTGAGAGGTTGTGTCCATCTACCAGGCTGAGAATGCAAGTCAGCTTACATGGAGAGGGAGACAGACAGCGACTGAGAGACGATGCTTAATTGGGAGGATAATTTTATGACATCATGTCTCTTGGCTTTTATTCCATTTAAATGAAGGAGAAAGTAGGGCACGAACAGATTTACTTTCTCCACCAGTCCTTCATTTCATTGTAAGCTTCCCTGGCTAAAAGCTTCATCATCCTAGCCGATTTATTCCAGTGTAAGCTACTGTCTACTCACTTTCTTTCCATTTTTTTTAACTGCATTCATAATACTCTTATAATTTGACTTTGTGATTGGAGAGGTATCGAGTTTTTAAAGGCAGCCGAAGAGCAGAAATGGAACGGTGCTAACAAATTTATCAAGTTTGAATATAGCTGCTGTGGTGTATATATGTGTGGTGTGTGTGTGTGTGTGTGTGTGTGTGGTTAGACAGGGGGGAGAGAGAGATAGGTAGATGATAGATGACAGATAGATAGATGATAGATAGATAGATAGATATGGATAGATAGATAGATAGAATTAGGGTTATGGTTAGAGTTAGCGTTAGAGTTAGATAGATAGATAAGAGATAGATAGATAGATAGATAGATAGATAGATAGATAGATAGATAGATAGATAGATAGATAGATAGATAGATACAAGAGAGAGAGAGGTGGTGGCACATTGGTTAGAGGGCAGTACCACAGGCTACTTCTGCTGACTGCTGGATGCCTGCAATTCGGCAGTTCGAATCTCACCAGGCTCAAGGTTGACTCAGCCTTCTGTCCTTCTCAAGTCAGTAAAATGAGGACCCAGATTTTTTGGGGGGGAAACGCTGTAAACAATTTTGAGAGGGCTGTGAAGTGATATATAAATCTGTGCTATTGAGAGAGGGAAGGAGAGAGAAACAGACAGAGAGAAAATGAGAATTTAGGAATTAATCTCCCACCTTTTAGTGAATTTTTAAAATAAAATTGTGGCAATGAAGGAGAGTAGATGAGGTATACAGGTAGTCCTTGGCTGACTAACACAAGAGAGCCCAAAATTTATGTTGCTAAGCAAAAGATTTGTTATGTGAATTCTGCCCCATAGTCCGATCTTCCTTGCCACAGTTACAAAGTGAATCACCATGGATGTTAACTTAGGAGCAACAGTTGTTAAGTGAATCTGGCTTCCCCCCTTGACTTGGATTTTTGAGAAGGTTCCAAAAGGGGATCACATGACCCATTGCATGATGTTGCAACAATCATAAGTATGGATCAATTGCCAAGGGTCCGAATTTTGGTCATGTGACCATTGGGGATGCTGCAATGGTTGTAAGTGTGAAAAACAGTCCTACGTCACTTTTTTTCCAGCATTGTTGTAAGTCAGAATGGAATCCCCTTCTCCGCCATTCAGTCAGA
The DNA here is from genome assembly GCA_004320025.1 of Laticauda laticaudata. NCBI lineage: Eukaryota > Metazoa > Chordata > Lepidosauria > Squamata > Elapidae > Laticauda > Laticauda laticaudata. The sequence goes on from BHFT01001661.1 coordinate 62,100, forward strand.
ACTGAAGAAGCTTCTTGGATGAGAAGCAAACTGTCTTCAAAGAAAAAAAAAACAAAGTCCAACAAATTTGTTCTGATCAAGGCTTCGAGACCCTAATTACGCACACACTTATTTTAAAAACAAGTCTTGTTTTATTGCAATGCTGGGAATTGTTTTCATTCCCAGCCAGTAATGAATCTCAAATAGTCACTCGAGAATAGCACCCACCATTCTTTCCTGTGAAGTGCTGCCAATAACAGAAGTGTCAAATGAACTAGAAAAAAAACAAAAAAAAAAACCAGCCAAAGTATAAAGAACTTCAAGGTTTAATCCGAACTGTATGAACGACTTTGCTTCCTGCAAAGGTTTCATCATCTTTGCCTGTCCTTTATCCTTTATGGGAGGGGCAATCACCTCCCAGCTTTACTCCCCAGTCACCTCTTTTGTTTCAGCTGTTCTCGCCTTCTCGCAGCTCTGTGCACACACATACTGGGAACAGGCTCCCCTTGTTCCTCTTCCTTGCTGCTGCCAGACTCTGAAGGCTCTGGAATCAGCACTCCATTCCCAGATGGTCCTGGCCCCATCTCTGCAACGGATGCAGGACCCTCATCTGAGTCCTATCCAGACTCCTGGACTGGTCCCCGTTCTTCCCCACTGTCCGATTCCACTGCCGTCTGCACTGGCTGCCGGCAAACCACAACAAAATTTTTGAAAAGTAGCTTTCGGACGACCATGACCTGGATGACTGAGGATCTTCAATGTCATTAATGTTTTTCTCTTGCTGATTGAAGAGATGCACAGCACACCCTGGGGGATCACGTGTGCATGCACAGATGAATGGCATAAAGGAGTGATTGTGCGTGCATGTGCAGATGCATGACATACAGCAGGAGAATTGCACATGCAGGCACACAGACATGATGCACACGGCGGAGATGATTGCACAGACGCATGGCGCACAGTGGGGGAATCGCACTGCAGGTGCAGACATGCAGCATCCGACAAGAGGATTGCACACATATGCGCAGATATGCAGTGTGCTGCAGGGGGATTGTGCATGCATGTGCAGGGGGGTGGGTGGGCCCAGTACGCATTGCCTTCTAGGTGGTGGCACTGCACAATTATCAGCAGAGTAGCCAAAAAAGTTTTGCCACCACTGGCATGTGGTCTCCGCTTAAACTGGGGGTTGGACTAGAAGAGCTCCAAGGTCCCTTCTATTATTCTATAACAGCTCGATACCCATGCTTCGCTACAAAGCTATGTGGTTGGGCTTTGTTTTTGGGGAAGAAAATAAGGGAAAAAAATTCTGCCTCTGCCTACCAGCAACCATCAGTATTCATCTGGCTAGCATTAATGTGTGAGAGAGTTGAGGACTGTTTGGAAACTGAAACAGTACTTGCTGTGTGAGCAAGGAGACAGCAAGGAGCCTGGGTGTGGCTTAGCTGTTCTGTCCCAAAGCTGCTTGCTGCTGTGAAACTAAAACTGAACCTCCTCTCCTCTTCTTGTGTTTTGCATTTGGAACATATTTCTTTTCAGGTGGAGAAGAGGAGTAGAACTCCTTAGCAATAGAGCATGTTAATAATAATATAACAAGAAATGATGCTCGTTTTGAAAAATCCTTTCTTTGTGAGCACCGAGAAGTGTGTACTTGCAGTGTTTTGGAAGATTTTGATTGTCTTGTGTACGACAGTGATGACATGCGATTGCAATAATCTTGGGGTGGTTTCTGAGTTAGGTATCCCTTTGCTCTGAAAATCTAGACACAGTGAAAAGATTAGATGGAGTAAAACATCTAAGGAACTGGGTGAAAAACAGCCTGGAGGAAAAGAAACACAAATAATTATTAATCACGATAATTATATTTAATTATCCATTTGCTCGGATAGTTTATCTTAATGCTAACTGCTGAGTACAAACAGGCTAATGTCTTCATACTTTGCTTGTGGGTTTTCTAGAAAGATCTGGTTGGCAGCTGATGAATAATAAACAAGACTAGTGAGATCTTTTGCCAGTTTCTTAAAAGATGCTTCTTACGATCTTTCTCTTAAAACAATATTACAACCATGACTCACCGAAGCTTGCAAAAATTTTTGCATGATTCTCAGCCACAATGGTTGAACACTTTGAAAAATCTGCTGTTTTGGAGGTAACCATTCACAGGAAATTCTATTTTGCTTTGCTTTGTTTTGGACAATTGATTTCTCTGTTATTGGTAGTCTGGGCCAATATTATATCAATATCGTGTCATCCAAGTTGGTCAGACTAGACAACCATCCATGTCTCAAACAGTGTGTACAAGTAGTCTTTGACTTACAACAGTTCATTTAGTGACCAGTCAAAGTTACAATGGCACTGAAAAAAGTGACTTATTACTGTCATGCCCCTGGTGGAGACTGACTCTGAGGAAGAGAGGGGAACAGCAGACAGGGAGTGGAAGTGTGGCCCCGGAGGTTATGGAGGAGGCTGGAGAAGGGCAGAGGTCAGCTGGGCAGTCAGAGGAGGACCCAGGCCCATCCCCTCTCCATCCTAAGGCACACAGGGAGGAGAAGGTAAGGGAGAGACATGGTCTACTCGGGAGGAGAGGGTTTTGATCCTCTTCATGGGCTGCAGCTGTGACAACTGGATAATAGGATGGACATGCGTATGGGCAAGCGCTGGAAACAAAGCATGGAAATATCTTGAGTTTATGGTTCCTTTCTGAGTTTGGAACTTTCCCAGGGTGTCTTATCTGTGGACCTCCTCCAGCCCTTATCTTGCCTGGTTTATGTTGCTTTTTCCCTTCTTCTTGTAACTGTTTGTTTGGGAGTTTTTTGTCTTCCGTCAAGAATATTCAGAGCTTGGAAGCAAAGTGAAGGAATAAAAGGGGCTGCACCTGTTTTCTGTGACTGTGTTTGTTTTGACACCCTGGATCATCACAGTTACTGTTTTCCACACTTTTATCACCATTGCATCGTCCCCATGGACATATGATCAAAATTCAGACACATAGCAACTGTTTCAGGCTTTTGACTGTTGCCGTGTCCCGGGGGTCATGTGATCCTGTTTTGTGACCTTCTGACAGCTTCAGCTCAGAAACAGACATCAGTTTCACTTTAGTTCAGCAGGCAAGCAGAGGAGAGAAGCAGTTTCATTTTCAACAGACAGACTCAGAGCTCAACATAGCTTCAGAGCTTAATACAGAGCCACGGCTAGACTACTTCTAGTTTCAGTTTTCCAAACAGTTCTCATTGACTGACTTAGTTGCTATGCCTATTCAGTGGCTAAACCTTTTACCATGCTCTGTTGCAGTTATGAATTGCTCTGGCACAGATTTTTGGGGGAGGGGCAAGAGGCTGACACTGTAAACCATTTAGAATGGGCTGTAAAGCACTGTGAGGTGGTAATAACTCTAACTGCTATTGCAATTGGGTGATAGAAGCATAGAATCAGATAGATGTACATAAGATTAGATAGATAGTGGATGGATATGGATGGATTGGATGGATGGATGGATGGATGGATGGATGGATGGATGGATGGACTGGATGGATGGATAGATAGATAAGTAGAATAGATAGATCAGATAGATAGATAGATAGATAGATAGATAGATAGATAGGCAGGCAGGCAGGCAGGCAGGCAGGCAGACAGACAGACAGACATAGAGCTGTGGATGAACAGTGGTTAGAAAGCAGTATTGCAAGCTAACTCTGCCAGCAGTTCGAGTCTGACCAGCTCAAGGTTGGCTCAGCCTTCCCTCTTTCCAAAGTCAGTAAATTGAGGGCCCAGATTGTTGGGGGCAAGAGGCTGACTCTGTAAACCACTGAGAATATCCTGTAAAGCACTGTTGAAGCAGTATTATAAGTCTTAGTGCTATTGCTATGGACAGATAGACAAACAGACAGACAGATAGATAAATATAGAGCCATGGTAGTGCAGTGATTAGAATGCAATATTGCAGGCTAATTCTGCCGACTGCCAGCAGATCAATTCTCGCCAGGATCAAGTTTGGCTCAGCCTTCTGTCCTTCCGAGGTCTATAAAATGAGGACCCAGATTGTTGGTGGAAAGAGGTTGACTCTGTAAACCACTTAAAGAGGGCAGCAAAGCACTGTGAAGCGGTATATAAATCTAGCTGCTATTGCTATATGTTCCTGATTATTTGCAGCTGACAGCTTTGTACCAAGTCCCATCCTGGACCACAACAGTAATCCAGAATTTCTGGCAGAGCTCTTTCCAAAATCTAAGTAGAAATGCTTTGGAACTTGCCAGCCCCTATCTTCACCCCTGGCTTTCTAGATTCCTTGGGAGTGGAAACTTCAAAGTGGTAACTTCAGATCCCAAAGGTGCTTTCTCCAAAAAGCATCTGGATTTTGTTGTGGTTTTTTTTCCCCTTTGAAAACGTTTTGCTTCCCATGTAAGAAGCTTCATCAATTCCAACAGAACTGAAGCTACAGCTGAAGAAGCTTCTTGGATGAGAAGCGAAATGTTTTCAAAGGGAAAAAAAAACAACAACAACAAAATCCAGCTGTCTTCTTGAAATGGCAGCTATGGGATAACCATGACCTGGATGATTGAGAATCTCCATGGAACTTGAGATCTTTTATCTATGAATATGAGGTTTGTAACTGTTTTAAGACATGAAGAATACCCTTTACCCTCTAAAATTAAGGTATGGGCTGTGTTGTCGTGGAATTTTTTTTTCAGATACTTCTAGACTGCACTGTAGAATGGAGGAAAAGTTGGATGCAAATACAATAATGTAAAGTGCAGTGATCAAGTTTGCTAAAGAACATTCTATTAAGATATTTCTACTGTTTTGATGCGATCAATCATTATATAGTAAATTATTCACTTGATGAAATAACTTTTGCAGAAGGGAACTCTGAATTGAATTGGTGACTTGTTCTGGGTGCATTGCCAGCTAATTTTTTTTTTTTTTTTTNTAATTTTTTTTTTTTTTTTGTACAGGAATTTTATTTTCCATATTAACATTGCCCTCCGTTAGACAAATTCCTTTGATTATATTTTCTGCCTGATTTCCATATTTATTTCACAGTTATTTTTTGCCCCATCTGAGAGTAATTGCATTGCCCCAAGACATTTAATTGTGCTCTTTTATCATCACCTATCTTCATGTTTTATCTTGGATCTGGTATACCATGAAAGAAAGAGAAAGAGAAACAGGTTGACATTTTAAGGGAAAACTCCATCAATATCACAACATTGTGGACTTGTAAGGTCATTCAGAGACACAGGGAGAAGCTGAACAACCAACTACAGGTACTCCTTGACTTGCAACAGTTCATTTAGTGACCATTTGATGTTACAATGGCACTGAAAATAAATGATTTATGACCATTTTTCACACTTACGACCATTCCCGCAATCCCATGGTCACACGATCAGATACTTGACCATGGGCTTATATTTATGATGGTTGCAGTGTCCTGGGGTTGCATGATTGTATTGTAAGTCTTTATTTGCCAAATGTGGTTGGACACACAAAGAATTTGTCTTGATGCAAACACTCTCAGTATACTTAAAATAAAAGTTACATTCATCAAGAGTCAAGAATCATAAGGTGCAACACGTAATGATACTCATAATGTACAATAAGCAATCAAATCATATTAGGAATCAATCATGAACCCCTTTTGTGATCTTTCCAACAAGCAAAGGCAATGGGGAAGCCAGATTCACTTCATAACCAAGTTGGCAACTTCATAACCATAGTGATTCACACAACAACTAGGGCAAAAGAGATTGTAAAAGGGGGAAAAACTCACTGAACAAATGTCTCTCTTAGCAACAGAAATTTTAGGTTCAAGTTGTGGATGTACTGGCAAGTCAAGGATTAGGGTAACATCTCTTTCATTGAGAGCTGTCCAAGGTGCTGAATTAAATTCAGTTCTTCTGAGCTGAATTCCTGTAGGAATTAACTGATGAAGATTGCATTATGATCGAGCCAAGATTGCATCAGTCATGTGTGAAGGCAGAGCCTCAAGTAGATAATGCCATCCATCCTGTTGCTTATATTGAGTTTTTCTCTCTTTGGTCTTATTTTCTGATTTCCTGAGTCCTATTCCCCTATTCTGGCTGTCCCTTTCTCCTTCTGGCAAAAAAGTATATCATTTTGATCAGTCCTAAATATATTCTTTTTAAAGGCTTTCCATATTAGGCCTCTGCAGCCAATAACAGAGCTCTGTATCGATCCAGAGCTTTGTTATCAACTACAGAGGAAAGCCTTGCCAGCTGCAGAAGATATGCAGGGAAGGTGTCGGGGGTGCAAGACTTGGTTACAACTGTCCAAAGATAAGTAGTGGGGTAGCTTAATCTCCCCCCCCCCATCCCTACCCTAGCTTAATTTTTATCCATGCACTCTGGAATGGGACGGATCTTAATTCAGACTTATTTTGTGGGTAGGGCTTATATTCAGCACATATGTAAAAATCAAGCTAGGACTTACTTTCAGGGTAGGTTGTATTTTCAGAGAAACAGGGTGATGATGATGATGATGATGATGATGTTTATATGTAATAAAATTCTTACATCATTTATTTATACAGATGAGTAATCTTTCATCCTCTAATTTCTACTTCTTTTATCTAACCATTGATAAAACATATTCCATGTTAAAAAATAATCTGTTTCTTCCTTATCTTTTATTATTAAAGTACTCTAGAACTTTCTGAATGCTTAGTTTCCATCAGTGCCTCATTTTTCATTTCTCTATTTCTTGAATCTTGAGTTTGTCTCTCATCTAAGAAAACTCCTGTTCAATCTTCTTCCTTGAGGAATCTGATGGATGCCCCAAGTCATTCATAACTGGCATTTACATATTTAATATTGTGAATATCTTACAGATTAGTTCTAGTACTGCTAGTACTGTAAAGTTCTATTACCTCTTTACAAGGCCTTAGTAAGACCATACCTGTAATACAACATCCAGTTCTGGTCACCACAATATAAAAAAGATACTGAGATTCTGGAAAGAGTACAGAGAACAGCAACAAGAATAGGGCTGGAGGCTAAAACGTGAAGAGCAGTTACCGGAATTGGGTATGTCTAGTCTAATGAAAAGAAAGGCCAGAGGTGACATGATAGCAGTCTTCCAATATTTGAGAGGCTACCACAAAGAAGAAGGGGTCAATCTGTTTTCCAAAACCCCAAAAGGCAAGACAAGAAGCAATGAATGGAAACTAATCAAGGAGAGAAGCACTAAGGAGAAATTTCCTAATGGTGAGAGCAATCAACCAATGGAATAGCTTGCCTTCAGAAATCCTGATTATTGGAGGCTTTCAAAAAGAGACTGGACAGCCATTTATTTAAATGACATAGGGTTAGACTAGAAGACCTCTCATGTCCCTTCCAACTATATTATTCTAGTTTGACTCTTGGACAGCTTTGTTTGGTTCAATATATTTTTTGCAAATCGTTTGATGATTGGTTAGCTGATGTTTAAAGCATTGAATCAATTTTGAACATGGGTGCATTGATCTAGTAAGCTGTTTAATAAACTTGTGTGAACACTGAAAGTTCTGTTCTTCAGACAGCATTTTTATCTAAATTTCCTTTGTGTTGGTCCATCGCTTTTAACATCCAACCTCCCCTCAGTTTTGTTAGTGAAATCTTGCTTGATCAATTTTTGCAGGATAACACTTCTTCTAATTTTATCAGTCGTGTAGCTAGATGATGAAGTGTCATCACACACAAGAGTTATTTAATGGTTAGGCCAAAAACAAACAAACAAACAATTTTTCTCCTCCAAATTTTGAAAAACAACTTTTCTGAGCTAAATGAATCTCTTGGGTCCTAATAATATCAGAGTTGTTCTTATGAGTTTACTGCTCTATGTTCTTGTGCATTTCCAAAAGTCTTCTTATTCTTGTGCATTTCCATAGTTGGAATGCTGGTGCAAAGGCAGTGGGAATTGCTCTTTTTATATACCAGTGACTTGCCCTTCCCTTCTAGTACTGATGGTGTTATCTAGTTTGGTAATAAAATATTTGCAAGATATTTTATGCAATAATGATGCTCAGACAGCACCAAGGATTCCACAGTTCTCCTTCTCTCCACAACCCCTAGTTTACCTAGTTGGGTAATAAAACATCTACAAGAAAACAATGAAGCTCAGAGAGCACCAAGGACCTCATAGTTCTCCTCCTCCTCCTCCCAAATCGTAATGAAGGAGACAGGGAGGTACAAAAAAAGAAGGAAAGGAAGGAGGAAAGGAAGGTAAATGGTGGAGGGAGGGAGGAAGGGAGAGAGGGAGGGAGGAAAGAATGAAGAAAGTTAGAATGGAGGGAGGGGAGTGAAAGGAAGGAAGGTGGAATGGAGGGAGGGAAGGTGGGAGAGAGGAAGGAAAGAAGGAAAAGGGATAGGAGGGAGGAAAAGAAGGAAGGAAATCTTTTCTCTACCTAAGGACACCTATTCTTTTGCATCCCAGTGGGCCACGCCAAACCTTTAAATCAGTGATGTGGGAGGACAATCTATCCTGAAAGAAAATCTCATCAAGAAAAGCAGGTGTGTTGCAGTCAAGTTGGACGAGACACGAGAGCCCCAGAAGGCTTCCGACACTTCTGGCTCATTAAGACCGGGGGAATCTTCTCCCTGACTTCCTCTGCAAATGAGTCCGTGCTCAGTAAAGGAAATTGATTACTTTCCATTGCAATTAACATCTGGTCTTGGGTCAGATCATTAGGATAATTTGTTATGGGGAAAGGGGGGAAGGAAATCAACCATGGGCACTAGCTAAGGAGTAATAAAGTTTCTCGTGCACCAATTAAAAATGGCAATTCCTGGCACCCTGACAATCTCCAGGGTTGCCTTGTCTCCCCCAGGTTAGAGAGAAAGAGGAGTGAATTTGGACCACAGAAGTCACCATAGCCACTTGATTTATGGTGCGGCTATGATGGAGGAGCTATGGCAAGTTTTCCAAGGCGAGGAAAGTTAAGAGAATCACAGAGTTGGAAGGGACCTTGGAGGTCTTCTTGTCCAACTCCCTGCTCAGGCAGGAAACCCCATACCCCATGTAGACAAGAATATCTTGAGAAGGTAACGAGAGCCATTGTTTTGTTGAAATAAGACTGGGCTGGAATTTGAGAAGGATGTGACATTCTGCTTGCCACTCACAATCACATTGTTTAGAGGGAAGAGAAGGTTTGGATGAAGTGCCTGGGAAGTCTGTTCAAATTCTGGCTTTTTGGATGAGGGAGGGTGGGAGGGATGAGTGAAAGAAACAGGGAGGTGAAGAGGGAGGGAGGGGGAAAGGAAAGAAGAAAGAAGTGAAAGAAACGGGGAGGGAGAGGAAAGGAGGGAGGGAGGAAAGAAGGAAAGGAAGGAAGGAAGGAAAGAGAAGGAAATGAAGGAAGGAAGGAAGAAAGAAGAAATGAGGGAGAGAGGGAGGGGGAAGGAAGGAAAGGAGGGAGGGGGGAAATCTCACTCTCTTCTACACTGATGAGGTCACATAGTTGGGTCAAGAAGTGTCTGCAATCCAAACCACCAAATTCAGAGAGAAAACTTCAACCTGAATATCCTCTTCTACTATCAGTAATGTACTTACTTCAGCCCTAATATGTGGCAATCCTTCAGGTTCAAAGAAGACATTCTGTTGTGAAGTCCCCATGTGGACATGAAGGGGGAAGGCTGCAGCCCCAGTCCAGGTACACAATCCGTGCACCAAAAATCCATTGTTGCAGTAACTGTGGGTTTTATTCGAGGACTCCACTCGCGTTTCGCTCTCGGTTTTTGGCGATGTCTGTCTTAAAAGGATCAGGGGTGATATGATAGCAGTCTTTCAGTACTTGAAAGGCTGTCATAGAGAAGAGGGGATTGACTTATTCTCCAAAGCATCAGATGGCAGGAGAAGAAGTAACGGGTGGGAGATCATTAAAGAGAGATCCAACCTAGAACGAAGGAGGAATTTCCTAACAGTGAGAACAAATGAAGGTGAAGGTTGGTTCTCTGAGCTTGTAGAATGGTTTCCAAATGTTTCATGACCCGGCAAGGTAACCTCTTCAGCAGAAGTTAGAGGATGTCATTGCTGGTGTTCTTCTTCTTATAAGGGCTTTGTGTGATCAGTAGCAGAGGTGGTATTCAGCAGGTCCTGACTGGTTCTGGAGAACTGGTAGCAGAAATTTTGAGTAGTTTGGAGAACCAGAAAATGACTGGCCCCGTCAACCCCATCTCTTCTCTGCCTCCTGAGACCCAGCTGATCAGCTTGGTCTTCTTTTGTTGCCCTGCACAGGAGAACGGAGCTGGAAAGCAGGCTAGTAGGGTGGGAAGGGAATGGGGATTTTGCAGTATCCTTTTCTTGCCATGGCCACCAAACAATGGCCACCAATCCATGTCACGCATGGATCCATGCCACACTCACCAAACGAAGCCCACCAGTAGTAGTAGTAGTAGCCAGTAATAAAAAAATTGAATCCTACCACTGGTCTCCTGATGGGGAGAACACATCTTGTGATAGGTCTTGTGGAGTCTTGTGATGGATGGGAAGGTCATTTCAGGTGAGGGTCCTGTCAGGTGAGAGTCTTGTGATGGGGAGAGGATATCAGGTGAGGGCCACATCAGGTGAGGGTCTTGTGATGGGTTAGGTGTGGGTCATGTCAAGTGTGGGTTTTATGATGGGCCTTGTGATGGAGAGATCCCGTTAGATGAAGGTCATTGGGAGGTGAAGTGCTAGTTGGGGAGAGGATTGCATGGGTTGGTTGAGGATTGGTGCCCTCGCTGGTTGTCTGTGCAGTTGATTTATATTCTGTGGCTGGTTGTAGGTTAATGAGTCTGTTGATGGAATTGAGAACCAAATAACCAGCAAAGCAGCTTGCCTCCTGGATTTGTGGGTGCTCCATCACTGGAGTCCTTTAAGAAGAGACTGTAGAGCTATTTGTCTGGAATGGAATAGGATCTCCTGCATGAGCAGCAGGTTGGACTGAATGACTTCCAATATCCCTTCCAAATCTGTTATTTCATTCTTCTGTTCTTAAGGCTGGTGGAGCTCAGGTTATGTCAGCAGCCGCAGCTTCTACTTCCTCTGGCCGATGTCACAATGTCACAGGATTTCTTTCACAGCTGACCTTGAGGTCTCTCCTCAGACTGCAACTGGCAAGGTATATGATGGTCATCCATTCTGATGACGTGTCCCACCCATCTCTTCTAAGCTCGGATAATCAGGAACTTCCAAAAGTCCAGTTCAAGGACAATGCTTATTCTCATTAGCTATTCACACATTCTTCTAGTTCCAGCCATCAGTTCATAATGGCACACACATCCAATAGACAAGTGTTGATATGTTGTACATCAGCCTTGATCACACCTCTGAGCACTTCCTTTTCTTTTTGTGTAGGTCCAGCAATAAAGACACTGCACATAAGCTGAAAAATTTCTGTTCCTGCTCCGTAGGTAAAATCACAAAAATCCAGCCAGCCCCTGCATTAAATTCCACCTGGAGCATTTGGCCAGTAATGTCATATAGATGGTTGATTTATCCTTTTTCGTTGATGTGTGTATTTCCAGATATGTGTATTTTTTTGGTCTGGAAATATACCACTGACTAGGCGAGCTGCTAGCATATAATGAAGCCATTCATATTTTATTTATATATTCTGTTCTGTCCTATTTCTATTCTATACTATATTCTATTCTATTATTCTATTCTATATTCTATTGTATATTCTATTCTATTATTCTATTCTATTATTCCATTCCATATTCTATTCTATTCTTATTTATATTCTGTTCTAGTCTCTATTATATCCTACCCTTCCCTACCCTATTCTTCTCTTCTCTTCTCTTCTCTTCTCTTCTCTTCTCTTCTCTTCTCTTCTCTTCTCTTCTCTTCTCTTCTCTTCCCTTCCCTTCCCTTCCCTTCCCTTCTCTTCTCTTCTCTTCTGTTCCTGTTCCTGTTCCTGTTCCTGTTCCTATCCTATCCTATCCTATCCTATCCTATTTTTATTTATTTTTAGTTATTTATTTGATTTGTCAATCTCTTACAAGGTAATAAGTATAAGTATATACAGAGTTATGACTACATGAAATTTAATACATAAAAAGAAAGCAAACCCCACTCCTTTCTAGCACTGATGAGGTTTATTTATTTATTTGATTTGATTTATCAGTTCTTACAAAATAATAGGTATAAGTATAAACATGAGTAAGAATATAGAAAATAGGTACGATTAAATGGAGATAATAGGACAGGGATGGGAGGCATGATGGTACGCTTATGCATGCCCCTTGCAGACATCTTAGGAATGGGGTGAGGTCAATAATGGATAGTTTGAGGTTAAAGGAGTGGAGATTAGAGAATATCAGGGTCAAATAGTACATTCCAGACATTGACCACTCTGTTGCTGAAGTCATACTTTCTGCAATCAAATTTGGAGCGGATTACATGAAGTTTGTATCTGTTGTGTGCCCTTGTTTTGTTGCAGTTGAAGCTGAAGTAGTCATTGACTGGTAGGACATTGTAGCAGATAATTTTATGCACTACACTAGGTTACCTAGTTTGGTCATGAAACATCTGCAAGAATTTAGACAAAGATGCCTCTGAACATACTGCAGCATTCTTTGTGTATTTCCAGATGATTAGGGAATCATCCAAGTTGTTTTTGCCTAGTAGCTAAGGCATCGGGATAGAAACCAGGGGACTGGGATGTTCTAGTCTTGCCTTAGACATGAAAAACAGCTGGATGACTTTGGGCCTATTATCAGAAGGCAGTGAATTCTAATCCCGCCTTAAGCCTGAAATCTGGCTGGGTGACGATGGGTCAATCACCAGGAGATGGTGAATTCTAGTCCCACTTTAGGCATGAAAAAAGCTGGTTGACTTTGGGCCAATCATCAGGAGATGATGAGTTCTAGTCCTTAGGCATGGAAATGCCTGGGTGATTTCGAACCAGTTTCTGTTTCTATCATCCCAACCCACCTCATCCCAACCCAACCCTTCTTCCTATTTTAGGGGGAAATAGGAGGAAGAAGCTGTGTTAGACATAACTTACACAATTATTTTATTTTGGATAAATAATTGACAGATTAACAGAGTTGGAAGGGACCCTGTAGGTCATTTAAGCCCAAGTAGAAGACCCTACTCCATTTCTGACAGATGGGAGTCCACTCTCCTCTTGAAAACCTCCAGTGATGATGTTCCCACAACTTCTGAAGGCAATTTATCTTCCATTGACTGATTGTTCTCCCTGTCAGAAAGTTTCTCCTTATTTCCAGATTGAATCTCTCCTTGTTCAGTTTCCATCCATTATTCGTTGTCTGGCCTTTAGGTGCCTTGGAAAATAGCTTGAACCCCTCCTCTCTGGGGCTGTACCTCAAATACTGAAACACTGTTACCATGTCTCCCCTGGTCCTTCTCTTCACTAGACTAGCCATGTCCAGTTCCTACAACCGTTCTTTATATGTTTTAGTCTCCAGTCCCCTAATCATCCTGGTTGCTCTTCTCTGCACTCTTTCCAGAGTGATTGGAGACACCCTGATTTTTTAAAAAAATACAAAAAAATAAAATAAAGGAAAGCTTTAATACACTAAATGGCTGAGAGGAAGTCAAGATTTTTGCAACTTCAGACCTGGGTGCTGGGAAGAAGTTTGGGAGTGACCTCGGCTTCAAACACCTTGCAAACAGCAGAGACGAAATCATTGTAGTTCTGTTAAAGTTGTAGCAACATTTCAGCAGAATCTCATCTGCCATCCTCAGGCAGTTCCTCTGTTTGGAAGTTCCTGTATGGAAGTTCCTCCTTCCATACAGAAGCCTGATGATGGCAGATGAGATTCTGCTGAAACGTTGCTACAACTTTAACAGAACTACAATGACGTGGGATAATACCCGAAGGAAGCTAAACAGCACAAATGTAAGTACCCGCGAGAGCTTAAAAACACACACACACATATATATATATATATATCATATGCAATAGGTAGATTCATTCATTCTCTCCCCCTCCCTCCCTCTGTGTGTAATACCCATTGAAATATGTTTTTCCTTTGTTAATGTAGTTCAAAGGCTATGCTGAGATTAATCTATTGCTCTTGCTTCCTTTCTTGAATCATTTCTGTGACTGTTTGTGCAAAGATGGTCACAGCCTTCACAATCATGCTTAATAAGTGATTCTGTTATATACTATGAGAGTTGTTTTTATATATTAAGTGGCCAATTTTTCTGTAGCCTTGATGATAGGCACTAAGCATGAATTACTATGCTGTCTAAATGTGTGTTCCCAGGATGAAAAATATGGGGTAGAAGAGCTTGCTCTGAGTTTCTTATAAAAAATGTTTCATCCTCTCACACTCAAAACAATTTCTCCTCTTTCACGCATAGGCAAGAAATCAAATGATTTTCTGGCATAAAATAATATTGAGAAAACAACCTAATTTTTTTTTTGGGGGGGGGAGGAGGAAGATAGATTAAACTTTATTTGCTGGATAGTTAATTAATCTGTAACAGAAAATAATTTGACTGACAGCATGCTATCACTTGAAGTGGCCTTTGCACATTGTACAACATGGACACAGCATTACTGTATCGGCAGGAATGAGAAAAGGTATATGGGGGAATAACCACAGTTGTTTCTTTATTCTAAGAACCTTTCAAATGGTTATATCTTATTTTTAGCTTTAACTATTCACAAATAATTTCAACATTACATTGTGTTATTATGAACAATTTGAAAAGACTTTTCAGCCATCAAAAACTACTACCCACAAGCAAAAGGGAAATGGATTTGAATGTAATATGTTTGCACAAAAGTGAGTTCCACCATATTTGTTGTGAGCTCAATGTTTTGCACAGGTTGCATGCTTCATTCTAGAAACTAATTGTGAGGTTTTTTGATTGTCTCTGGACTCAGTTCTTTCCACATGAGTACATTGTCACTTCTTCCCTCATTAGCCATGCATGGTGGATCTGAATCCTTACATTTTTCATTCATATCTACAAGCCTGTATGTTGAAAAGTATACATTCATTTAGTGAATTGGAATTCATTCATTAAATGAATTAAAATTCCAGATTAATTTAGCAGCTGCTTCTAGCTAAGTGTGATGATGGTATTATCAATAGTGGAAAATAAAATACCCTATTTAGAAAGAGTTAACATTATATTAGCTCCCAGCTAATAGTAGTGGCATCCATAACACAACTTTGCAGTATAAGAGCATATCAATATTATAATTTTACCTTAACATAGACTAGTTTATTTGTTATGATTTCTTCAAAATATACTATACTGGAAAATTATAAAATATAATTCTGGGGCACCCCAGTCCCCTTTAGAATCACAGACACCAGAAATGCCTCACTGGGAGCCATAGCAAGTAAATCATTTGTAAAGTAGTCTAAATTTCTACTGCAGACATGTCCAAAGTAGCAAAAATAGATGATTTCTCAATAGATTGCACTGCACTGCATGTCTATAACCTCACCTGTGCTCGCCAAAGCTCATCTCGTTCATTGGCTACTCGCCAATGAGTGTCACCCATCATGGCAATGAGCAGGTTGAGCATGAGCAAAGCAGCAATGACAGCAAAAGCAGCATACACCACACAGAACATGAATGGCAGATCCACATCATAGTTGGCTGGTCCATCTATGAT
The DNA here is from genome assembly GCA_004320025.1 of Laticauda laticaudata. Taxonomy (NCBI): domain Eukaryota; kingdom Metazoa; phylum Chordata; class Lepidosauria; order Squamata; family Elapidae; genus Laticauda; species Laticauda laticaudata. The sequence continues at coordinate 77,659 of BHFT01001661.1, forward strand.
GGTAAGGAAGAGCTCAAACGTACTGAAGAGAGACATGGGGTAATTATAGAATTGTCCCAGATTGCTTGGATTTTCTGTCTGAAAGATGATGTAGAAAGCTGTTGATGAAACAAAAATGAGCAGTCAGCTACATATACATCCTATATACACTCACACACACACAACCAGATAATCTTCATCTTACACTATTCCTTTCAACTACTCTGCCACAAGAATCTTAAATCCTTATCTATCTTTCTGCTGATGTTTTCTCTGTGAGAGTTACTTGTCCTGAAGGTTAATAGCCTCTCTTAATTCTCAAGAAAATTCTAAGGCCGGCATGTAAATTCTTTTCTTCTCTTCCATAACTTGAATAACTGGATGCTGATATTCAATGCTGTGGAAGTCCCACAAAAGCAGATGAGAGGCAAGCAATTTTAAACATGTGATATACAGGTATGGATGAAAAAGAGCAAAATCTATCATTTTGTGTGTTTGGTAGAGAACAATGTGCAATAGTACATTTCAAAAAAAAAGAGAGAGAAAAGTCAGGATAACAGAAGGCTCAGGGTAAATCCATAAAATTCCAGGGCTCCTATGAAAGCCATTGCTATTACAAAAACATGGGTACAATTTAAAAAACTGGAAATATAGAGGAATTTTTTTTTCCACTGGAGAAATGATGAATAGCATAAGAACATTAACAGTTTCTCAGACTGCATATTCAAAGAATACTGAGATAATCTTGGAAGTTCACATCTTTCTTTTGAGCTCACCTGAGGCAAAGCCAAATATGACAACAGCCATTAGCCCACAAAAACGTATAAGGTCACCAAATATCATCTGTAGAGAAGATAAAACAATAATGTTATTATGTTTAACTTTTCTCCAACTCTTCTGTTCCCAACCTACTATTGTCTGATCTTTAAATTCTCAGTTCCAATTATTAGAAAAGGTGTACTTCTGAGATAAATTCAAGTAGTTCTCAATTTACAACCAGTCACGTAACAACGATTCAAAATTACACTGGACACACCCAAAAGCTACTTACAACCCATTTTTGAAGTTACAACATCCACACACCCTGGCAGTCATGTGATTGCGTTTTGGCTGCTTAGCAACCAGCTCAGCTTTACAGCCATTTGCAGCATTCCTTGCCATTGTGACAGAAATTGTGACATTTCTAGCCAGTTTCTGGCGTTGACTTCCAATTTCTGACAAAAACAAACACACAAACCACCCACTGGGGAAAATTGATTGATTTAATCACTGTGGCATTTGTTTAAGAACTATCAAACCAACTATTGCAAAATTGATTCAGTCATGCAAAGCCTTGACTTATGACTGCATCGCAACCATTAATTGTAGACTCACTTATAGTTGTAAGTTGAGGACCACCTGTGGAATTCTTCTTCAGTTTGACTTCAATTTTTAGCTTTACTTTCCTTACCTTCTGTATCATGATGGTGAAAGGCCCAAGCATCTGAAATCCTCGTGCAAAGTACATGACATTGCACCAGCCCAACACCAGGGCAAAGGACATGGGAGCCACTTCTCCTTCTGTACTGGTGAGTCGCATTACCATGGTTATCAGGATCACACAGGCATATGTGATGCTGTAAATGGTAAATATAACTAAGTTAGAATGAGTAATTAATTAATACAACCTAAAATTAATTGAGATAGAATTGAGCCCTAAACATACATGAGTGGACAATACATGTAAATATATGCTCATATGTGCATTCATAGAGAGAGTCTCTTCTTCCCCTTTTGCCGGAACAAGGCATTTCTTGTGAAAAACTGTTTGTTGTCCATTTTAATGTGCCTCATGTTGAAACATTTGAGGAATTTCAAATTTTTCAGGAAATTTAGCAGTCAACTCTACCAGACAGAACTTAAAAAGATGTTAAGAGATACAAATTTGAAAAGAAAGAAATCTGGATTTGAAGTGGATAGAAACAGAAGAGAAAAATGTGAAAGGAAAATTACAATGGCAGAGTATATATAAGAAAAAAAAGAGTATTTGAGTTTTGGAACTGTAGAGTCTCACATTATTATGTGAAAAGGTCCTCCCAGGATAGTTTGTCCAAAGTACTTTGTGGCTCCAACTCTTAGAATATCTGGAATCTATAAAAAAATGAAATATCTTTCAAAAGTTTATAATCAACTGAGGACCAAAATCACCAATATGTCAAGTCTACCTCTAGAAATTGCTTCAACAGTATAAAGGTCAGAACATATTTTGTGCTCAAGAAAAAATAGAGAAAAACAAGCCATTATGAGGACAATGCCACTACAACAACAACAATTCCTCGATTTATGATTGAGCCCAATTATGACAATTCAGCCCAACATTTCTGTTGTTAAGTAAATTTTGCCCCATTTTACGACCTTCCTTGCCTTCCAATCCTTCTTCAGTTGTTAAATGAATCACTGATAAGTTAGTAACCCAGTTGTTAACTGAATCTGGCTTCCCCATTGGCTTTGCTCATCAGAAGCTTGTAAAAGATGTTCACATGACCTTGGGACATAGCAACATCACAACTATGAATCAGTTCCAAGCATCTGAATTTTGGTCACACAATCATGAGGAATGCTGCAAAAGTTGTAACTGTAAAAAAGTTCGTAAGTCACATTATTCAGTACCATTGTAACTTTGAATGGTCACTAAATGAACTGTTGTAAGTCAAGGGCTACCTGAACCTGACATGATTTTATTAGGGAAACCGATATACTACAACAATCGGCAATCAAAAATGTCACCTTCTTTTCACTACCCTGTTTCTCCAACAATACGGCTTCCCCCAATAGGAAGTCCCAGCATGTTTTATAGGTATGAAATGAAATTAAGCCCCTCCCCCCAAATTAAGGCCTATATTAAAACATGCGAAAGGGGGGGAAATGGGGGGGGGCTTGCCGTTAGAAAGTACTTTTGTTGCACACCCAGATATGGTGCTGCCNAAAAAAAAAAAAAAAAAAAAGACCCGGCCTTATTATATGAGAAACACGGTAGTTAGCAACACTTTGATAAGTCAGCAATCTAAACCATTTCCTGTTAAGAGTAGTAATTTTGCAGAATACATTCATTTTTTTTTAATATTGGTAATTAAACAAGCAAAAAGTGAAAAGATGTTAAAATGCTCCAAATAGGGTACAATTTAAAACAGGGGTCCCCAAACTTGGCAACTTTAAGACTTGTGGACTTCAACTCCCAGAATAGCTGTCTGGAGAATTCTGGGAGTTGAAGTCCACAAGTCTTAAAGTTGTGAAGTCTGGTGACCTCTGATTAAAAATATATAATACCTTAAGCCTGTAACATTCAGTAAGACAGTGATTTTAAAAAATGAATTCAAATTGTTAATATTGATCAATTATTTTATTACAGTATATGCAGGTCCTGTTAACAATTACTGGCTGTATTTATCCACAATCAGTTCATCTATAATTACTTACTTTATTTCCAAAACAAAAATTAATTCTGGATACTTCCCAACAAGAAAGTCAGAAGTACAGGTAGCATATGGAGCATGCTTTTGAAGACACTTATATTGATTCCAGATAACATAGGATTGATCAGGTATACAGGGTCTCTCCAATGGCAGATAGAACTGCCAATGCCAATCTGATGTTGGTTCAATGAATATCAGTTTAATAGAACTTGATTCTTTCGTCCTTACCTCTAGGAGTAAAATTGCCATGGCTCCAATCACTGTAATTAACTCTCCCACAAGCCTGAGTTGATCCTCATACGTCAGATATGATTCCTAAAAACAGGAAAGTATCCAAATTAAGGAAATTATGAAAAACCTGGAACTGGTATCATCAAGACATTTAATTAATGTAGTGTAGTTTCATTTAATTACTTCTCGTTTGGCAACATTGATTTGATAGTGAAATTGTGATTGGAAAGATGAACCAAAAGGTGACCTTGTACAAGTAACATGCATTCCCCCACCTCCAAATCTTTCCTGAACACAGGAAACCAAATACTGTAGGCCAGTGAAAGAAAGAAAGCTACCTTGCTTTTACAGCAGAGAGTGTTGTAAATTAATGCTAATTTCCATTTACAGGCTGAAGAGGTACAGTTGAATACCAGGAAACATCTTTCATTTTTTAATCTTCCATCTAAGAAATGTGGATTATTTGTCTTTGGATCACTTGAGAACGACTCATTTGAGAAAAGCTAGTGAAAGCCAGAGCCTTGCTGGCAAATTCAGTGAATTTTTTTTCTTATCTTTAAACTGTTCTCACAATTGTGGTAGTAGTTTTCTTCATGGCCGCTTGGGAGCATTTTCAAAGAGTTTTAACAAAGTTTAAAACTTTATTTAACTTTGTTCATTCTTCTGTACTACATTTTGAAGACAGTTATTTTACAATTTGCCTAGATTCACAGAGAAACTTGTAGTTATACCTCCAATGTTTTCTGCACAATGATGGTGTTATCCCGCTCATCTGTTTGATTATCTGAGCGATTTTTCAGTGGTCTATAAACGCAGCACATGGTGAAGCAAATCATATAGAGAACATAAAACAGAGCCAGGAAACAGAAATAAGGACGCCCATATGTGTTCCACTTCAGGTTCACAAGTTCCTTCACAGGAGTAATATCTAGGATACGGCGAGCCTGGAAAGAAGAGGCAAGGGGGAAAAAAAACCCTGGGAATTAACTCTAAAAGTCCCATATTTCAAAAATCAGGCACTGGTGTGGTCCTCATAATATATTCTTACAAATTTATCTTAAATTTTATATATTGGGCATACTTATATACCTTCTTTCACAAAGAACTGCAAAGCAGTATTCCAAGAAAAAAATAAAATATTAAAAACAGGAGAAAGACATTTGAACTTTCAAAAGAAAGAATATTCCTTAATTGGAGAGCAGTTGGGGGAGAGCTCTTCATGCACTCCAAGGAAAACTTTCAAAAGGCCTCAACTGCAGATAGAGTTCAGCAGATTCATAACAAGTCATGCAGTTTTAAAGATATTTTGAATAAAGTCCTCAAACCACTGGCAATCAATGGGTGTCTTTTAAACTAGAAGAAAATAATCATCATTGGACAAATGCACAAATTGTCATTCTAATTCTTTTCATGCTGAACTAAAGTCTTTAAGAAAGTTAAGTTCTTTGAAAATATTTGATTTCCAAAGGTTGTGAATGCAAGAGCTAAATTAAATTATTGAATTATTATATCAATTACTGGGATTTTGGAATGGGAAGCTTCTACAGTATGTGGGACTTTCTTAGTTTGCTGTCCTTTAGCCATGGATTGAGGGCTTTTTGCCATGAATTTAATTGATGACTTACCTTAGTTGGACGATCCTTTTCCTAACATAATTCTTCCCAATACTTAATATGAACACTTTATTCCTATCTGCAAGTTACCCTAAGTACACATAATGGTTATGGTTCATATTTTGTCCCTTCTGCCTAGCATCTAGCACTTTGCATATGCATATTAAATAAATATACAAAAAGTGCTACATTTAATGATATATTTTGCAAAATTCCATACATTAGTATTTAGACAATATACTCTGTCAGTATATGCTAGAAAATGATCCATATCATGAAAAAGCATGTCTTTGGAATTGAAAGTAATCTCTAGATCATATTCTTATTATATCATTCTGTAAATGAATAAGAAATTTATTAAAAGTTCAATGGTTTAGTCCTTTTAGCTAGTTTTGTGCTTGATTCTTTTTAAAAGCAAACTCTCCTGCAGTTTGTCCAAATATTACTTTACTGACATTTATCAGTGTTTTCCGATTAGTGTACCCATCAATAGCTTTGTATTGGATTGATCTGTCACTTCAATTGACTATCGTATAGTTGAGAACTCAGCAATAATTTATACAGTATATTTATGAATTAAGCAGCCCTTTGTCATATACCCAATCTAGCAAATTGGTGTTACCTTTGAAAACTTTTTTTAACATAGATGATTTGATTCCACACTTTTTCAGCAGGTATATTCCTACTGAAGCAGTTTCTTATAAGTTCCTCATTCATCAGGTGCTCTCACTATTTTATTTAAGTTAATATGTATTTTAAGGTCTCTCCCTCTCATATATTTTCAAATCAACTGCTTGACTATATGTTACATTGATAAGCCAATGATATATGAGGGAAGTTTTAAAAAATAATTGAGTACTTTATTTGATCAAGTGTAATCAGACACACAAGGAATCTGGTCTTAGATTAGATTGAGTAATCTTGGGAGCTCTGGGCCAGATGGCTAGCTTCTCTGACTTCTCACAAATTTTTAAAAAGATTGGATATACTTTACTTGCTGAATCTCACTCTGTTTACCAATCAGAATTTATCCTTATTATTTTCTTTTGCATTCAAATGTCTATCTGTTTGTATTTCAATTCATATAACTTTCAAGATGGGTAATATTATCGGGCCCAGAGTCTGACATTTCTATATTGCAATTACTAATTACTTGGTATGATCCATTATTTTATTATCCCAGGTCTCCTGAATTCAGGGAAGAAAAACTGGTAGATCATTCATTTATATGGAATTGTTTACCTTATGAATCATGCCTACCCATGGCTATGAAACTTGATTACAGTTTGAAATGAAACCTGAACTGCAAAGCCACGTTTACTCCTGACCAATAAACAGAATCAGAAAGCCTAATTAAAGATATATTTTCTAATCACAGATTGAAATCACAAATTATGTGATTAGGTGTGATGCACCATTATAATCATAATGCTAAATGGATGGATGATGCAAATCATATGACTTAGAATTCTATGTGAATCATATAAATCCTCATATAACATAATTTGATGCTATTAAACTAATTAGATCATTCACCTTTTTCTGCATTAGAATTTTAGAATTAACTTTGATGAATCTTTAGAAATAAATGATAAAATGTATTTTTAGCTGCTGCTAAGATTGGGAACCACGTCTTTATTATTCTATTTTTCTTCTGTTCTATTTTTTCTTTTTTTCACTTTTTGATTATTTTTATTTTTGAACTTAAAATCTGTGTTGTTTTTATTCTGTCGAAAAACTTTAAAAAATTACATATGTGTGTGTATGATTTTTATAAAAATAATAAGAATATATACAGGAAATTTTAAGTAAATTGTATCATTACTCAAGAGTGCTGCCATCTGTGAATATGATTTTAACTAAATGCAGCTACTTTTTTCTGATTATGTTTCTGGTTTAAAGAAGTCAAAAGCTGTCAAATGTCATATATAACCTTCACAAAAGTAAAGTTGGAAATTGGTGTTGTAAAGTCAATTATGACCGTGTATAAAAAAAAACTTCCCATACAGCTCACAAGTTATTAAATTTAACATGACAGCCAGAGAGCACATGCAAAATCCAGTAAGATTAACAAGGTCTTAGTAGGCAAACCATTTATCTTTCCAGGACAATTGATCTCTATTGTCAGTTACAGCCAGAGATGGAATGAACCATTACAAGGTGGCAAAGTTGACTAACAATGGCTTACTAGGATTTGAGGCAAGTGTGATCCTCATTGGTATCTCCATCATGCCAGGAATTAAAAATTAAAAAAAACTTTTGAATTCAAAGTAAATTTTCTATCTCTGAGCTACAGCCTTAAAATAAAAAAAGGGGGCTACAATGCTTGTTATTACCAAACTATAAAATAATGGCAGGATGTAAATCTCATCACCATCTACAGTTCCATGAAGACTTGTGAAGATTTTTCTATTTGGGGAATTACATTTCAGAGACTAAAAATCTTTACTACACAGTTGCATTTCTTGCATCCTAAAATACAATGCAAATTTGGAAAGTGACACAGGTGGGGGTACACAAGAAGGGGCTTTTTGGCACAAGGTCACAAATTGTGCAACTTTGTAGTGAGAAGTTAACCACAGGAAAGAAATAAACTGGGGGGGGGAAATCAAATAAGGCTGAATAATGGAACAACTTTCAGATTAATCTTTATCATGTTGCTGACTTCAGTACAAACAGTAACACTGTTAATGTTTTAGATAATTCCTGGGCCCTTAAAAAATCCTGCTGAATACTAATCATCCATGAAACTCTGGAACCTAGTGTTGGGAGAAACAGGTTCAAGTCCACATTGAACTAGGGAACTGGGTGCACTGAGCCAGTCCTTCCTTTTCAGCCCAACCTACGTCAAAGGTTGTTCTGGAGAAAAAAAAATGGGAGGAGAAAACACTGTGTAAATTACCTACAGCTCCAGGAAGAAAGCTGCTATATAAATGAATTGAACCAATTAACTATATTTTATTTGAAGGACATTTTGAACTTTCTGGGATCAGAGATGAATGAAAAATAAAATTAAAAAATAGAAGCCCATGCAAAAAATTAATTTATATAAATCAAAGAATAATAGTGGTTAGAAAATTGTTATTTTTTAAAAAAAATCAGACAACATTCTGTAAATACAGAAGGAGCAAATTTTCAAATAGGTGGTTTATGTTATGAATATTTTGACTACAGTCTAATTTTTTATTTGAATGAAAAAAATGTAACAAGAGTACAGGACATTTAGCTTATTCAGTCAAATTGTCCACCTGTTGTATTAGCAATTGTACAGTTTGCATTGGAAGACTGTTCTCTTAAATCTGATCCCTGAAGTCTGTGATGTGAATTCTATTATCAGAATCTCAGAATCTTTGCTTCTTCATCAGCTGGACTTTTTAAAAAGTTCATAGACAATGCAAATTATATGAACAACTAGGAGAACATTCAAATTCCTTGTTCAATAATAGAAGCAATCATCATTCTACAAAGATTAAAAGTATCTGAGCTCCTTAGTACCTCTCTTTTCTTTGTTGATACAACAAGTTCCAGAAAAGATTGATCTTCACCCCAGGAATCAATTTCTGTAAGATCATAGAGAATGGTAGTAATAGGTCCCAAAGACCACATTATTTGCTTACGCTTTTGCAAAAGATGCTGGAACATCTGAAAAAGAAAAACAGCACAGGATTGTTTACATCAGATTGCTGATAAGATTCAGTATCAGAATGTATTAAAGATGGCACTGAGTTTCAAAATAATTCAACTCTGGATGCTGGAATTGGATGAAAGTGCAGAAATTCTGAACGGTTCAAAGGGCTATAAGCTTTTAGGATCCAGAACTTTTTCCATTAGGATCCTAATTAAAGGCACTGATCTAGAAATCAGGAGTCTATTTTCTAGATCTACCAAAACTAAGTCTTGTTTCAGATATGAAATCAACTGTATGACCTTGAGCCAGTCATTCTGTCTTTCTTTAACCCCTAGGAACAAGGCAATAGCAAAATCATTTCTGAAAAACCATGCCTGAAGGACCTAGTCCACATAGTTTCCAGGAGCCAAGACTGACTTGAAACAACACCCAAAAGAAAACAAAAAAAGAAATTTCCAATTTCCAATTAAGAGAAAGAGGTGTTTATACTAAAAATAAATTTAAATTACAATTACATCACAAAATGATCTAAAGGAGTAAGATTTGCTTATACTATTAAATAAGTACCAAGTATGTAATTTTATATATATGAGACTTGGGTTTGTATATTTTCCTTCTGTTCCTAGGTAAAACATGAAGCACATAAAGGGAACTTTGTTGCTTTGTATGTGAAGGAGGAATTATGAGGCTGCTACAGCACAAAACAATAATCCATAGCAATCCAAGATTTAACATCTGAATCTGGCTTTTGGTTTACTTAGTATTTAATGTCAGAGAGCCCAATATAAATGTGTTGGACTTTTCTGAGGACAAAACAAGATATTAGAACAAATTATATTCTAAAAATTCTTCTCCCTCTCCCCCCAAAAAAATCCCATAGAGATCAATTGGCCCATGTACTCACCACAGTGTTACCCTCAACTCCAGCTAGTTTGAATGGAGTAAGACCTTCATTGTTGGGAATCAAGTCCAACGGTTCCAAGTTCCCTTCTTGTTTGTCATAGGAAAGGATGAGATTGTACATCTGGCATGCAAATGTCCTGTTTGGCTGAAGAACTAGAATATGAAGAACTGTGTTTCCTGCAGATGAAACAATTTGAGAACTGCTCTTACACAACTGCACAATTGGTTAATATTTACTGAATTAATCCAGTTTAGTAATGTCTCATTATTCAGATTTCATTATTAGATCTTCATGAACACAACTTGCATTTTTATATATCCATTTTGAATCAGTGGGATAAATTTATTCGTGAGTCTGAAAACTGAGTCATACTTTGTTACATAGCATTTTGACTGAGGTATGTTACAGAGAAGAAAAAAAAATAAAACACCAACAAATTCTTAACAATTGAATTAAAACATATATTAAATGCCATCATATAATTGTACATAAGTGCCAAGTGTTTGATTACTCAATGGTCTATCAAATTCAAACCAGGTATAATTCATTATTGTTTCTACCAAAAACAATTCATGTTTTTACAAGTTGACTGTGGGCATCTTACCTAGAGAATCTTGTGTCCTGATATCAGCTCCATTTTCAATTAATAGATGAACAATTTCCTCATTGCCCACACAGGCTGCAAAAGATAAAACATGCTCCCCTACAAAAGAATTTGTGAGGAAAAACAAAATTAAAACAAAGTTTCAGTAATTTAATAAAAATATATTCTGAGAACCATAATTGGGGTTCACTGTTTAGCTGATTCCATTTATTGGGGGGATCAATGAATAAGTTTCCTTTGGTTAATCAGTTTTCATTAAAATACTTTTCTTTTGCCTTGTACTTTTATTATAACAGCAGCTGCATATTTAAGAAAGCCATTCCTCTGCATACATATCAAAATAAAATAATGTGTTGGATCCAGAGTAACCTTAGAGTTTATGGTATTGGGATTTAATTTATTATTTCAAGGACTCTTCTTTAATTACATGTTATCCTCAACTTATGACAAAAATTAGAGCTTGGAATTTTGGTCGTTAAGATATTGTGGCTGTAAATCAAGTCACCATGTGACCAGACTCAATTTTACAACCATGTTTATGATGGTCATAAAGCAAATCATTATAGTCATTAAAATCATGTGGTTGTAAATCCAAATTCACCTTATCCAATAGACATTGGATAATGGCAAATGGCAAAACAGTCACAAAAAGTAATCAGGTGACTGCAGGATATTACAACTTGTCATAAATGAGACCTGATTGCGTGAAATGCAATCATGTGACTGTGGGGGTAGGTCTTTTTTCCAAAACGGTTGTAACTTTGAGCAGTCATTAAATGACTTGGCCATTAAGTTGAAAATTACCTGGATGATTAAATATGGATTCATCCCATTTTATTTACTCATTTGCAGACAGAACTAGTCTACTAAGATTTCTTTATTGAAGTGACAGATCCAGCAGTAACAGGAGGGATAGAAAAGAACTTCTGGGGAGCAGAGCTAACTCTGTGGAGCATTGACTTTCTTCTGCTAATCAAGTTATCTCTGTTCTTTGCAACAGATGGAATCATACCAAAATAGGAGCGATGTGAGGAGTTACGCCTGAAGAAGTGTCCTGTAGCTCGAGGAGTAGAAATGTGAGCCCTCTTCTTCAGCAGACAACTCACTAAATGTACATTTTGATTAACTGCTGCAATGTGGAGTGCTGTCTGTCCTGCAATTAATATTTTTAAAAAATTCAAATTAGTACATTCTTTGCACCCAATTGTGGCTTGTTTCCAATTATGGAATGCTAAGAAACCAACCACCATTTTAGATTTGTTTTTCAACAGGGAATTTAGAAAGAATGTCTTTCATAGTCTGCAAAACTTTCCTAACTGACAAGATCAAATACGGAGTTGAAACATTCAGAATGAAATGAAAGCCAAAGCTCCAGTTCAACTAGATATTAATGACATCTGTGAATCCTATGATTAGAAACCCTCCCCTTTTTAAAAAAAAAATTCACTGCATCTGAGACTGTAGGTAGAATTAAGGGCTTTTTAAGCATTCCCTTCTTTACCATCTTCCCACTAAAAATCCATTTCCTAATACAGTCAATCTTTGTTACAAAGCGTTTAGCAGATTTTAGCTTTGATGATTTAGCTTTTCAGATAGAAAGTCCCATTCTTACTATACACAATAGCTGTTCAAACATTTTGTTCCTATTATCGTTCATTCTGTTTTCTGATTTGAGATCATGAATATTTGCAGCAATAGCGAGTGTTAAATCAAGTGTTAAATCATGTGTTACAATGTTTATTGATTAAACAATTTTTAAAATTTGTTTAATAAACTTACATCCAATTCACACATAGGTGATTGCAGGTGGCTTACAACATTAAAGATCTACAACATAAAAACCCATTAACACTCCCCACTCCATGGAATCAGCAACAAAATCAAATCAACCACTGGATTGGCCTACTGACAAAACCATATCTTCGTGGTCTTTTAGAAAAACAACAGGTGGGGGCCAATCATACCTGGGGGGAAATGATGTTCTATAGAGAAAAGAGCTGTATCATTATGTTGCATCATAAGCTCCACTTCCAACATATTTTTGTATCATGTGACACAAGGGTAAAAGAGCAGAGCTTATATCATGACATTGCTGGGCTGGCGCAATGGTTAAAATGCAGTATTGCAGGCTAATTGTGCTGACTGACAGCAGTTCGAATCTCACTAGGCTGAAGGTTGACTCAGCCTTCCATCCTTCCAAAGTTGGTAAAATGAGGGCCTAGACTGTTGGAGGCAATAGGCTGACTTTGTAAACCGCTTAGAGAGGGCTATGAAGCACTATGAAGCGGTATATAAGTCTTGTTGCTATTGTCATTTGGGCATCATGCTTAGGTATGGAAACTTCAGTCTGAGATCTCAATTACTATATGTATTTGCTATTGATATAAAATTTAATTTTTTCAAAAAAATTCTAGATCAGCTCCTTAGTAGCAATCACCTTCAAAAAGTGCTGATGTCATTTTCTCATTGATGAGTTCTGGAGCCACTTCCAGAAGAAAGTCAGCAGCTTCTGTGCAATCATAGAGGGTGGCTACATGGAGAGCAGTCTCCCCAATCGCTCCTGCACAGAATAATAAAAACCAAACAAATGTCACTTAAGAGTGAGTTTACAACCCAGCCTTGCTTGTTGATTCAGACATCTGTCCCATACACATATAAAATATACAAAACACATTATCAACAGCAACAGTTGAATCAATCAACTACAGAATGAAAGCTTCTTTATTGAAGCTATGAGCTTCTTGGCCCATTGCAGATTGACAGATATGTAAGTTGATAAACATCTATCTATTGTCTGTCTTTTTAAAATGAAAGGGAAAGAGAGAAAGTTTGGCTTGCCTCACTTATGGATATCTTTTAATATAAAATTTACAGCTTTGCAAAGAGGCCCAAACAGAAATAGGGTTCTGTGATGGTGAGGGAACTATTCCGTCTTGCTGGTACTGTAGTCAAAGGACTGTAATTTGGCTGTGAATTGTACACCATTCTTCCATCTTGATGTCTTCTCATCCAACTACAATAAACATGCGCCTGGGTGTTCACTAGTCTTGGGTGTGTACTAAAAGGTTGCAAAATGTTAAGTCACAGAATGTTCCGACCCTGGAATGGACTGTTCCAAGTGATCTAGAAATGTTCTAATTCAAAATATTGTTTTTGTACCAAAATGTTTCTTGATGGCTGTTTTGGACACCCTTAGTGGAGTGTTTCTCAATCTCAGCAACTTTAGAACCTGTAGTCTTCAATCCCCAGAACTCCCCAGCCGGCATGTAATAACAATATAATGTGAAAAAAGAGTCGCATTTCTATATACATCTGCGCACATATATACTGCAGAGGATCAAAGATTGGAGAAATTAATGCATGTAATTTTACTGCAGCACTAGATAGTCCAAGATTTTCTCTTCAGAGTAGGTTTAATTACCTCTTTGATAAATGTCACAAGAACCATCTTGGATTAATTTCTTAAGACCCTGAACATTGTTCTCCTTGGCAGCCAAGAGAAGAGGAGATTCCCAGATCCTGCCAAAAAAAAAAGTCCAATAAGAAAATTACTCTTGAGGATCAAAATAACCCATATCAACAACAAACAGAATTGTAATGAAAAGATAGGAAAAGCATGACGAGGAAGTACTTATGTTTGAGGAATCTGACAAAAAAGAGCAAAATTAGTTATCAAACTAAGGGTATCAATATAGCAATAGCACTTAGACCTATATACAGCTTCACAGTGCTTTACAGCCCCTCTATAAGCAGTTTACAGAGTCAGCACATTGCCCCATCATCTATTTGTTCCCTTGGTAATGGATCTTCCCTCCCTCAGTCATCTGCCATTCTCCATACATACAGTAGTATTAAGCTGCCTCACTCAAGCCTACTAATTTCCTATACATTTCCTACATGAGAGCAGTTTGGTAAGAACAAAAAAAAAAGTGTGATTCCCTCCTTGAAACCAGCTTCACTAGTGGTGATGTTTATAGAGGTTGATTCCTTACTGGTAGTTGTTATCAGTAAGGGCTTCCCTTTACTTCTCCCTTACTCTGGAGAATTACCCACTTTTCATTCTTGCAATCCCTCTTCTGAACAAAGATTACAGGTAAAACCTGTGTATGAAGTACATAAATACATGATAGGAAATACTTTATTTAGAACAAAATTAAATGAGGAATAGACTGCCAAGAAAATCAGTGAGAAGGCCCTGATCTCATAAGGGAAATGGCACTTGGGCACAGCAATGTTATTATTTCATTCAAATGTCCTTAGGACTAATTCTTAAAGTTAGTTATGAGTAACCAAAGGAAGCAATAGTAAATGATCTCTACCTTCTCCAGGTTGTGTATCTACTATTTTCTGGGTTTGGGTTAGACCTGCTATAGCCTCAATACCCAATACCTGCTACAGCCTCAATATCCATATTGTAGACCATCTCTCTTCTGTCTCATTGCTTATTCATCAGTCTCCTTTTTGTCTTTCTTCTAACTTGTTACCCATGCTCCTTCCATTTTTTCCTGTATGTCAACCAAAAGCTGCTGCTGGTAGAAAATCCGGTGGCCCAGGCAGGCAATGATGGGTATGCCCCAATATAATTAGATGACTCCAATATTTTTGGAGCTCCATTGTTTACCAGTGGGCTTCCCAATGCGATTCAAAGTGCTGGTCGTCAGGGCTTCAGTCCTGATTATTTGACATTCCTCTCCCATCCAACTAGATCTCACAGATACAAATACAGGTCCCATCTGGTCAAGATTATAATCTGACAGACCTCAGAGGCAAGTTTTTATCCAAAGTTGCTGAATTTTAGCCTATTTCATCTGTCCTGTGATTTAGAAACTTGCAAAAAAAAAACCTTTCAGTTGGCTGTAGGAAGTAGGAAGCTGCTTTATAATATGCATCAATCATGACTTATTTATATAGATTCTGTTTTTGCATGCATTTGGAAGGGTGTGTTTGTTAAATTGTTTAGTTAGCAACATAGAGCCTCTAAGAATGGCTGATGAAGGAGGGTAAATAAACAGACTCCCATTTTACCTTGGCAATGTCAAGGACCATTTGCATCAAGATATTATGTTAGGAACCTAAAAGGAATGAATACTGCAGGAGTATAATGAAACATGTTTTCTACCACATTTTAATGATAATCAAAGAACATTATTTAAACAATGGATTTATTTATTTGAAAAGCAGTTTATACTTACATTTAAAAGTATAAAAGACTGTTTGGGAGAGTTAACATTTTAAAAACTAGGGCTCTGAATCAAAACATGTAACTTCTTTTTGACTCCTGGTGACTTCTTGAATACAGCCAATGAAGAAGTGTTTTGCCACCATCTTCTTATGGAATGTTGTTTTTTTCACTACCGATCTATTTATGCATTTATTTGCTAGATTCATATTCTGCTCTTTCCTCAGGAGGCAATTTATAAAGAATATCCTGTCATTTTATTCCTACAATTGCAGGTTTTGAGGAAGGTTAGAATGCAAGTGAGTAATTGACATAAAATGTTTAGAGTGTTCAGGATAGAACTGAATCTGGATTGCCCTACTTCTAGTGCAACATCTTAAACACTATAACCAACTAGTACAAGCTGGCCTACAGAAGTGGCATTTCCTGCCCTCTCGTTCTGTCAAAAAATAACCTTGTTTAGCTTTTTCAGTTCAGCTACAATGAATTAGAATTGCTATCTAGAGCTGGGCAAATTAAAAGAAGAGTAAAGAGCATATACAATACACTTGGCATTAAGTGCTGGAATATTCCACTTTAATATATTCTTAAGAGAAAGGTTTCTTCTGCATACTCCCAAGTAAGAGCCTTCTCCTGTTTAACTTTCTGGCATATGGCCAGGCAAACTCTATAAGCATCTCATATAAATCAGGTGTTTAGCATATAATGTGATATTCTTCCTGGAGCAATTAAGATCACATTTCCAGATGTCAGAAGTCAGGTGAACAAGTTCAAGAAAACAAAAGAAACTTCAAGTGCATTCAGAGAATTGACAGTCTTTGATCCACTAAAGATGCATTCAGAGGAATACTTTGTAGAACTCCACAAACTTTTTCCTCTGTAAAATCTCATTTCCTAAAATATCAAAAGATAGAGAATATGTTGGGTAAAGATAGTTTAAGTATTAGAATAGGATTGAAACTCTCTTGACAAACAATCTTCTCACAGAGAACCTTAACTCCTTGAGGATTTAATGAGATTTAAAATATTAGACCTGTCTATTTTTTGTGGCAGATTTGGCTGCAGATCCTAATCTGGTGTTCATTTCAAGCATCCTATCAAAGATTAAAATTTGTATTAAAGGCAACAATCATCTCTATGATATTGGAATAGTTATGAAAAGTGTAGAAACAGCTAAGTCTGAATTGAATAAAATAATAGAAATAAAAACTTTCACCTTGCTCTACCTATCACGAAAAGACTTGGCTTTAACACTAAAAAGAAAAATTGATGGTCCCAATTAATGAAGAATGAACATTACAAAATATTTATGAACAACCAGTGTAGTTTTATATGCATATAGAAATGTAACCAAGAAAGACAGTGAGATTCCCTTTTCCCTTCCTTTTCTGCTCTCTTTAATTAAAAGCAAAAACAACATATTCAAAATCTTAACAAATCTTGTAAAATTAGAGGGAAACTTATAGATCAGAAACAGATTTATAAAAGAGTGATGGGCAAATAGAGCCATTTTAGTTTAGGGGTTAAGACACTGGCTAAAAAATGGGAGCTAAGTTCTACCTTAGGGAAGAGGCCAACTATTTGGCCTCTCAGCTCTGGGAAGGAGGTAATTGAATTGAGAAGGTGGAAAAAGAGCTTGATTTTAAAACATATCAACTACTTGTTATAGGGAAGAGGACTATCTGCATAGGGAAGAAAATCCATGTCCTCCACGACATGGAAGGGTCTTCCTCTAAATGAGGCCACCATAAACTTATTTTAGCATTAAAAATAGTACGGCATTATATAGCACATTATACATTTAACATGTTTCTCCTCCTAAAGCAAGTTAAAATAGTTGAAACGTTAGAATAGTTGAAACGAAAATAGGAGCTTAGACTTCAGAGGAAGGTATTTTAAAAAGTGGGGAAAAAAAAGAGAATGAAGGAATAGAAAAGTCACAAAGGAATAGATGGATAAATTAACAAACAATTTTCAGTAGAGATTATTCAAAGTGTCAGCAAGCAATTATTTTCTATGGCTCCCCTCTTGCTCAACCAGTCCACAACATTGGCATATAGACATCAGTTTAGTTATAGAAAGCCGTGTTCTTAAAGAAGAGTAAATCATAGCCTTGTACAAGTCTTCTTCCAAGATGTTATTAAGAGCATAGCTACATAATTGGAAATATTATATTCTTGGAGCAGCTATTCCCAGATTGCACAATTTAAGAGGATATTGGAATATTTCTTTGCCAACCTATCATTAAAAAAAAACTTATTCTGAAATATTTCAAACTAGGTTCCTTCCAGACATGTGTCCTAGATACAACAGCCAGGATTTCCTAATTGTCATGTCCATTATGCTAGTTGGGAGTTCTGAGAACTGTCTTTCTAACTAACATATGCAGAGATGATGAGGATGTAATAATACTACAGTTGGGAGTCTTCACTAAACCAAACTATGCTATATAGTTCTAAAATTAAAGAACTCATCAACATTATGTCTTTTCAGTACATGTAATTTGCAACCCAGGAAGGAAACTCCTTCTATCACACTGTCCACTCCTGCTAGCAATTTTGTAGGTCATAAGACTTCTGTGCCCTTAAATTAAACCCTATCAAGATATTTATTAGCCATAATTTGCCTAAATATCTTAGGTGGCCCCTCAGATTTTTATCTTGTAGTATATCAAAAGCAAATTTGAAATTGAATTGGTAGCTAGTTAGAATAGCCATAACATCTCAAATAAGTAAATCAGTGATTGCAGTGATGAGTTACTAATTACAGAAAGTATGGACAATTCTTGTTTGATGCTGGAATTGTTTGATGCTGGAATTCTTCCCTTCCCCAGAGACAATCCATAACCAGACTTATGAAGAATAATTGCATCTGAAAATCCTCTACTGCTTTAATCACCTTGTTTGGAAAAAAACAAGATTGGTCATTTCAAGAGCTTTCAAATAAAGAATTGGAATATCATATACTCACATTCAAAGGTTAAAAATCTAAAGAATCTTAAGAATGTTTTTAAGCTCTCAAAATGGAATTAATTCAGCTAAAGATTTCCCCCATGTTTACAGAATACCTCAGAGAAAGCTTAAAAAGATAGACTTCCAGGAAAGAAATAGTGAAGTGAAGATAGCTCCAGTAGAAAGTAGAACTAACAACCATGGCGGAATGAAGAATCAGCAAAGACCAGCTCTTTGCAATTCCCCTCTGAACAAGGACTTGAAATCACTCACAACTGCTCCCTGTGAGGAGACAGCAAGACAGAGACCACTGGGTTTTAGAACCCCAGGAGACAAGAGAATAACCATCTTGCTCAAACCATGATGAGTGCCTTTGAAAGGCACTTGGTTCACGTAACTTCCTTTTCTAATCGCTTTCATAAATTGGTTAATTGCTTTTGAGCTACCTATGATGAATCTTTGGATTGATAAGTCTAAAAATGCCTGGTGAATTTTCTTCAACCCTCAGTGAAAAAAAGCTTGAAACACCAGTTTAAGAGGTCAATGTGTTAATATATATATTGAAAATTGGGAGTTTGTTTTGTTATGATGGAAAGATAGTAGAGTTCTAGATTTACTCTCTTGGACTGATATGTGATTGCTCTTCAATTATAACCAATCTCTGTGCTGACATAATGGAAAGACTGATCAACATTATTTCACGTAGTTAAGGTTTATTACTGTTTAAAATTCGAGCTCTTTTATATGTATTATATCATGTATTTGTTTTGCTTTCTGTTTGCTTCTTCATTTTTTTTACACAATTGTTTTTTCCATTTTTGTATACTAAAGTAACAAACATCTGTTTAAAAATGGGATAACTAAAATCCAACATCATCTCATATAAAGCAATTATTTACAACTATGCTTTAGTGGTGATATGGCTTGTAATGAAATGGCTATATAAAACACTGTTAATTCTTATGAATCTTGCAGTAGCAGCATCTAGTAACATGACATCATGATGTATGTTCTTTTTTTATAGCCTTAATTGAAGTTGATGTGAAAAGGAAAAGAAACAACTGAATTTTGAATGTCAGGATATGAAGTTGAGTAGGTCATAGTTGCTCCCATTCTGAAGACACAGACATTAATGAGAAGAACTGTATAGAACCCTTTTTGGCACTTAGCATTTAGATTCTTTGACTGTCACCTTTCATGAGTTGGCCCTGCATTTCCCAACACTTATTACCCTTAAACATTTGGAAGTGCCACATTCTAGAGGATTGTTCTGTAAAGGTAGTGCTTGCTTAGCAACCACAAGTGGGACTGGCAACTTGGTTGTTAAGTAAAGCAGTTGTTAAATGAAGCTGCGATTGTGCTTATGATTTTATTTCAGCTTTCCTTTACTTTGCAGACTTGATCAGGTCATAAATGCAAAGATTACAAATGATTGCTAAATAGCTTAGTAAGGCCTAAACAAGTATACTTGTTTGCACTCTTCAAATCAAGAGAAAAAAAAACCATAAAACAATATAGACAAAATGAGGAGTAAATCGGATTTATATGTAACCTACTTTTCGATACAGAAATGTAGTTCCTCAGCACAGCATTTGGGTCATGTAGCTTTTGTTATTTTTATACACGGCTTGCAATTAACACTAGTTTCAATGGACTTTGATCAAATCTGCAAGGCATTTACTCAGGTCATTTAGTTATCAGGATATGGCTAACTAGTGTTAGTTATTCCTTAATTACACCTTAAATGAGATTTCTAGTAAAAATAATCTAATTTTGGAATCTCACCACAAATAGAATAATATGATTAATATTTTGAGTGAAATTATCCCTAATAAAAGAGCTAATGTGTGATGACTGAAAAGACCTAGATCAAAAACACATAACAGACATCCTTGTTTGGAAGGTTTGCAAAATCTTACTCGGGAGAAACATTACATTAGAACAGAGTATCTGTAGCTCAGGCTTGAACAATACAGTTCTGAGATGGATAATTATAATAGCATAAGTAACAACTTTAGCAGCCATATGCTTTACAAAGATCTCACCACATCTTTCAGAAGGAAAGCAGAATTAGCAGTTCAAAGAGACATGGGATTATAATAATTTCCAAATCCACAATGTTTTCTATTGGGCAATATAATTACTTTCAACAGCTTTACCATATAAACACAATGTAAATATATAGAGAGACTCACAAGTTTAACTCTCATTCCCTCAAGCGCCAACAGTTTTTATCTTTTTGTATTTATTATCACTGGAGGCCAAACTGAATTTACTTAATTACAAATAAAAGCATCTCTCTGCCTCTAGGCAAATTCCAGCCTAATCTAACTCTAAAGATTAAAGCAGTTGACTGTGCTTGCAATTAACCTTGTAAACAATTCAAATGGAAACAAAAAGCACAGCCAAATCTAAAAGGGAGAACACTCCTATATCAAAATCCTTATAAACTAATTCATAGTATGGCCAGATAGTCTGCATCTGTAGAAAAGTAATGATTTTATTGCCCCAAGTGTGGAGTTAATTGCATAACTCTTGACTTTGGCTTGCATTAGGCAGTTAATCCCAAACTCACAATAATACAATTCACAGAGCATACTATAGCACTATACTGTATATACTGAACGCTGATTCAAGTTGTATATCTTTGATCAGGGAAAGTGCATTAGTTCATACTATAAGTAGAGAAATACAGTTTGGAGTGCAGGTGTGGAAATGCCAAATTAATAGTTGTCTAAAGTCTTGCATTTTGCAAATCCATTCTACTTTGTATGTAGTAGACCAATTTTAAAGAACTCAAGAAATTTATTATATGTTATCCTGATTCTAAATATATTTATTGTTTTAAAGTACCCTTATGTAGAAATAGCAGCCAAGAATAATGACCAGGAATAATGACCAGGTTTAGGCTGAAACACACACACACACACACACAATACATGCAATGTAAGGAGTGGATTCATGGCCTTTGATACTGCAGCTTATGAATCAGGGTATTAAGACTTTCCTTGCTCACACTTCCCTAATTCAATAATTAAATTTGGAATCCGCCTTAGGCAGCCAGTTATCCTAGTTGCACTGAAGTCAGGAATATAAACTTTGAAGTTCCTATGAAGTAATGAACTCCTTATTCATTACTCAACTGATTATTATGCCTAGACATTTTTACACCTGAAAAGAAATGCAAATTTAAATTTTCACTAATTACAAAATAGTCAATTCCAAAATAATAATTTTATAATCCATGGGAAATATTTCAAAAGCAAAACTATAGCTAAAACATTACACTGTGCTAACTCTAGTATTTCTAATAGTTGTAAGCTTCCCAGAGTTTTTTTTTACCAATTGTTCCCTTACCTACATATTGCATTTATGGCAATTTCTCAGCATGGAAATATTTAAAAACTGATCAACTACCTCATCTATAGGATAAATGGAAATTTTCAATGAAATAAATGCTTTGGATGCTTTCTGTAAAATACTAACACTTCAATAAATACTCTGCCTGAAAGCCCCCAGCAGTCTATGTACTCATAGATGATAGCTCAGGTGCAATGGCCACCATATCTTTAAACAGAGATGTGATGTCATATATTGCTTTTCTAAGGGCCTGCAGCAATCTTATCCAAACTGTGCTTTCGAATTGTCTGCGATATAATTCTTTTCTAATTCTCAATTAATGTTGGCCATGAAGGACCATTAAGTTCGAAATTGCTGAGGTAGATTTTTAATTGGTTTTATTCATATTGAAGTTTCTAACATGATTCTAAAGATACTTTCACAAGAAGTTTAAACCTGCATTTCATCTATTTTCTGAGGAGATTCCACCAAGTACAGATTTCATTCATATTCAATTCAAAATAAATTTTCTTCCATCCTCTGGTCTTACATTACATTCACACCAATCAGCTGAGGAAGAAGTGAAAAACCATAACCATGCAGTATTTTTTTATATATATAAATCAGTTTATGGAGGTTTGAGAATTATGCAAGACACAGCCCTACAAGAGATTTGTATTTAAGTTTGGGCTGCTTTTTAAAGCATAAAAAACATTGATGAAGTACCTATGATATCCTCAAAAACATTATATGCAATAAATACTTTGAAATCCAGAACTGTCTACCAATTCTTTATGGACAACCACTGGCATCACTATAAAGTTTTGACCACAAAGCAAGGGGTCACTTTAGCGATTACAAACTTGTTTTATAAAAAATGTTGATAAACCAGTCCAGAGCTCTTTTTTTTTTTTTAATAAGCAACAGTAAGAAAGTCATCTAAGGCAACTGATTCGGGGCAACATTAAGCAGTTATTCAGTTCAGACTTCTTTAATAAAGCGACTGTAATCCAAATCAATCTGAAAGTAAGCATTATTAAGGTCAGTGGGGCATATTCCCAGATAGATGTGTATCAGACTCCTAAAGTATCTATCTGCACACAAGAAAAGATTTCTGATGAAGTCCAAGTACATCACAAGAAGGAGGAAGACATTTCTGCAAAGTCGAGACTTGGGAGATCACTTTTTCCAGGTGGCAGAAATCCTTGCTGTTGCAAACAATTCAATATTTCAGTGATTCTTTCCCTGGTGCAAAAATGACCTGGTTTCACGGATGCAACTATGCCCCTTCTGCTGGAGCAAACTGGGAGCTGAGATGGACTTATCGAGACCCAAGAAGGAAGAGCAGAAGCAGAATCCTGACTCGAACAGTTTGCAAAGTAGAGGGGATGCCGTTTCTGAGCGCTCCCCTAGGGAACAAGAAAGAAACCAGCCTACAAGGGGGAAAAAAAGGTTTGGTTTTGTTTTTTTACCGTTTCTCTCCTGTGCTAACTAACTTTCCTGCTGCAGGACGATTGCATCTTCATCAGTAGAATAAGAAGAGGCGCGCGCACGCCTGCAGGCATCGGAGCCCGCAGTCCACTATCCCGCCCAGCTGTTCATTTGCCGGCAGAGGGCTGATTTCTGAGACGCAAAGGCGGCAGCAGCCCAATCCGAAACCCGCATTTACCTTTTCAGATGCAGCAGGTGTATCTCGTCCCAGCTCTGCCGCCCGCCCTTGGTTTGAACAAGGGGCCGTAAACCGCGACTCAGCCTCTTCCACAGAGCGCCCAAGAGGCCGTTGGCACCTGGCAAGGGCACCCCCATGGCTTCCTGGTGGGAAGCGCGCCTGCAGCAGCAGAAGCCGCCCCCCAGGCAGCAACCTGGCGCCAGAGTGTCTTGGGTTGCCCACTCGCTCAGACTAATGGCGCTTGTCCCAATCGAGCTTCGGTGGCGACTTTCCCGGGGAAAGAAAAAAGAAGCGCAAGCCTGCGTGCGTGAGCGCGAAAAAGCGGTCCTAACTAAGCGCGGCTTATTCCGCACGCGCGGTCCTCCTTTTCCCGCTTGGCGTCAGGATTTTCTGCCCGAGCCACGCTTTTGGCAGCGATCCTGACCGAAAGAAATATAGGGACAGGCTCTGGAAGAGGCGGGGCAAATCGTGACGCGCACTTTCCCCCGCTTCTTCCCCAGAATGGCCCTGGGTCGCAGAGTTCCTCTGGTCCGTAGACTCCTGGGGATCGCAAATGTCGGAGGCGGCTTAGCCGCCCCCCTAGCAGGCCCTGAGGGACATTTAGTAACCGCAGCCAAGAACTTTCTCATTTTTCACAAACTGCACAATTGATGTGGTACTTATTTTCTCCGGCTGGTTCCGAAGTAAAAGGCTAGGCTGAATTGAGCTATAAAAATCCCAAGGACTACCAAAATTGAATTTGTTTAGGCTATCTAGGTTTTTTGCAGCCCAGATATAGATCCCTACTTGGGTGATCTTCAGCAATGGCACCTCTCTCCTGTGTGGGACTAAATCTTTCTGGAAGACAAATAGGGGAAGAGGGTAAGGGAAGCCCTCCCTCCCTCCCAGAAAAATGAAATATTTTGGGGAATATTGAAAGAGGCATAATATTATATTTTCCCAAGAAGCATGTTCTTGAAGCCAGAAATAGTTGGTGCCCATGAAGAAAGACTGAGCCTGCCTATTCACAAACAAACACCTTCACCTCCAGCGGTAGGATTAAAATTTACATCCCTCTCCACCCTATTCTAAGAACAGGATGTGACCTTTTGGACATAATAGGATTAACCCACCCAGGTTAGAATAACAAAAGACACCAGGCTCACTACATTGCAGCATTTCAGAAATTGTACAGTATAAAAATCCTTTCACTCATCAAGCTAAATGTCAGCTGTCCCAGAACTATGGTTATGCTCTTCAATAAACAGAATCCTTCTTTCCAATCAGCCTCCATTTTATTTCTAGCACCTTTCTCCCAGATTGAAACTGGACCAGATTTTTCTTCCTACAGGGGGGTAAACAAAGAGAGAAAGACAATGTCTTGCAGGAAGAATCTACCTTGAGAAATGGGAGCCTAATTCCATATGCAACAGCAAAGCTTATGGCTCCTTCCAAGAGCAACCACTACTTCAGCCCAATAATATGCTTACGTTTTTCTTCAGACTTTTGGACCCTCCAAAATATAGTCCTCTCTATGGGCTGAATTTATACATTTTTACAAAGAAGTTTTAGTCAAAAAAAAGTAAGCACAGGTGAACAGCAAGGTAGATCCAGAAAAAAAGAAATATTTAACGAAGCAACTTCCAATTTTTTTTGAAAAGTTACATACACAATACTGTTTCTGCCCTCCTGAATTACATAATGTCCTTCAGTCCACTTCTCAAAGGGAGAGGACGGGTGAACAGCATGGCTGTTTTTTGTAGTTTTCCTGCTTTTGCCTAATTAATTGCTTTTTGGTTACCAAGATGGCAGCACACTCGGTTGCTGCGGCTTCTGGTTTTGGACTTCCCTGAAGATGGACCGCTGAGTCCCCTTTTGTATTCACTCTACACCTACGACTGCACTCCCTCTTGTCCCACTAACTCTATAATAAAATTTGCAGACGACACCATTGTTGGTGGACTCGTATCAGGAGGAGATGAGATGGCCTATAGGTCATAGGTTTTGTGGTATAAGAGTCATAACTCACCCTGAACATCAAAAAGACAAAGAATATTATTATAGACTTCAGAAGATGCAAAGCAGAGCCTCTCCCACTATGTATCAATGGATACTGTGGAAAGAGTTTATAGTTTTTAAATTTCTAGGAACTCATATTTCCAGCAACCTTACTTGGCGTCCACATTATGCCACTGCAAAGAAGCCCAACAACACCTGCACTTTCTGAGGTTGCTGAAAAAAAGTTGTTTGGGTAAGAAGGTTTGCTGGTTACTTTTGCCAGAGTCTACAATAGAGAGCATTTTGGCATACTGTGTGAACGGTGTGGTATGCTGGATGCTCTGCAGTGGATAAGAAGATGCTCCAGAGAATTATAAACACAGCAGAAAAAATCATTGGTTGCTCTCTTTCTTCTTTGGAAGAGATTGCGAAGAGCAGACTCCTCTCCAGAACACTAAAAATCTTCACACGACCTTTCTCATCCTGGACATTCATATTTCGATCTGTTACCATCAGGGACGCATTATAGGTGTCTTAAAATGAGGACTAATAATTGAAAAACAGTTTCTTTTCCAAGGCAGTAATTGTCTTGAATCAAACATTACATTTGTGATTTAGTCCTATTATTATTATTATTTTAAGTTTTAAAACTCTGTAGTGTGATTGTGATGTGGTGTGTGGGGCACTGTGCTGAAGTAGCTTTCAAATTTCATTGTATTTGTGGAATACAATGACAATGAAAAGTATTCTAAAAGGTATTCTATTCATCGCCAATTCTTTTTCAAGTTTGCATTGTAGAGTTTTATTTTCTCCAGATAGTTGAAGCTACAAAGGGCAGATATGAGCCATTGTCATAACACAGTTTACTATCTCGGTAATCTATGAATGGCAATAAAATGTTTGCTTTCTTGCAGTTACTTGTTGAACCTGGCTCTTGGCTTCCTTAGAAACTTTATAATAATGACTATGGAGTTTAGAAACTAGCATGTAAATTAAGCACATTGTATAGTATATGTTTGTGTCCTCAGGTTATGCCCATACACTATATACACTTTTAGTTGATAGGTATACACTTTATGATGGCTTGAAAGGTAGTCTCTAGATTAGTAATCTTTTGTCAACATCTGACAAAAATGACAGAATGGTGATAACACTGTGTAGTGTTGCTACACTGTCCCTGTCACTTTACAAAACATGGGCAAGCATTGCTGACCAACGCCACAATGAGTAGCAGAAGTTGGTATGTAAGTCTATCTGATGATGACTGTACTATAGTGAAGACTGTGTCCTGCAGCATAACAAGAAGAATAAAAGATGACAAGTAAAGATTAAATTAAACTGAAGAAAAAATACGGTGAACTTTGTGAATCGAAGAGAAAATGAAAGGCTTTAATAGGACTGAAGAAAACACAAACTGGAAATTTGTAATTAGATTTTTATATCACTACCATCATGGACTATTGGCAGTATAATAAAAGAATAATCATTAATCAATATAATCAATAAAAATTCAACAAAAATGTAAAGCTAATATGTTTTTCAACTTGTTAAGCCCCCAAGAAAAAATTTACTTAGTTTGGGAATGCTAACAAGATTGGAGCAAATCTGATTTACAGGAGAGCCATTCTATAATGTAAGGAAAGGCCTTAAAACTGAACTATTTAATGCAGTTTTCTGGGCTGTTCCTGAAAACTATTCAGAAAGTTCAGATCACATAAAATGTAATGGCTCATATTTTTGCAGGTGAGAGCCATTTTACCAATGTTACAATGATACTGCAAATACTGTGGGTAGATATTGTGTGGGTTATGAGGAATGAGATTGGTATAAACTAGGTCTCTCTCTCTCTCTTACTCTCTCTGTCACACACACACACAAACACAAACACACTTAGTCTTCTTTATTCCTTTTCTCTGTTTTGTATAATATTGCATACAACATGTCAAAAGGGGAATATCATGATGGGGACACAGACACAGACAAACAGACACAGACACCAACACAGACACACACACACACACACACACACAGAAAGAGAGAGACAGGTGTTTTGCAAAGGTTTTTATTACTGTTTTACTTTACTCAAGGACTGAATCATTTTCTTTGGTATGTACTATTTTTCTCCTTCCATCTAAAATAATATTAAACAGCACTTGAATACAGGAAATATAATTTATTTCTAATCTAGTAAATCCTTTTCCTTGGAATGAAGATTTTTGTTATCCTAAAGCATTATCTGCATGTTGAGCAATACCCTATATCAAAAGCCCCTTAGTAAAGAAACAGAAATTAGTGGGTTAGGCTACATTTTTTTCTGTTAGGGATTTTTGCTTTTAGAAATAGTTTGTTTTTGTTTTATTTTCCATGTCGAAGAACATTCAAGATTGCTATTTCTCAACTGCAAAGCTTGAAGTTCTACAACTTCTAATATCTGCCATTTCTTAGAATTACACGTGTGACTGGACTCCTGGATTCCTTCCAGTCTGATAGAATAATTCTTTATAGCAAGCAGGTTTATTATATGGATATTCCAGCCATGGCTGAAAGGAATTAGAAGGACACTGAGACTATTGAACTTGCTTCTGAATAAATATGCCTAAAATATGCTATGAATTTGTCTGACTGTCTTTCATCTCATCTACTCCTGCAACCTAACCCAGGAATGCAGTACAGATTTTTCCCAGACTATTACACCTGTCTTTCCTCAAATAGCTGAGTTTTGCCTTTGAAATTTAGAGTGGAATAGCCTCATGGTTGGGACCTACCCTGTTTTGTAAATCATCATATGATCTGTCTACTGTAAACACACTCATTATCTTACAACTCAATTCACATTTATGCCTGTTCAGAAGTAGAATATTTTAAGGCCAGGTCACATTGCCCGACGGATGCAAAACGTATGTAAAAAGGACACAGCGGATGAGCAAATTTTCCATCCGT
>BHFT01001662.1:0-59270 GCA_004320025.1 Laticauda laticaudata
AACGGAAGCATCGCGTTAACCAACGGATGGCAAGTGTTTCTCTCCATTTTACATCCTCTTTCCATCTGTTGGTTCTGTGTGACAGGGGCTTTAATTGTTGTGAAATGTAAACTGAGTAAGAAACCTTTAAGTCTTAATTTGTGTTTAGTCTAAAAAAAAGTCAATTCTACATGACAAGTTCTATCAATAAAATAATAACATTCTGACATAATTATATATATACAGCAATATCAAGAATAATTTTTACTATATGCTAACATTAATCAACAATATATTCACCTTAATACACAACAGAGCACCATTAGGTGAGTGGGCACATTAGCTGGATTTAGCATTGCTGGTGTGTCTGACCTCATACAGGCCAAGAATGCCCTCATTCGTCGATTCTTGTCCTCTACTGCTTTCCCCAACCAAAGCTTCTTCAAATTAGGGCAGGTCCATTCCCTAAATGCAAGAGCTTCTACTAACTCAGGAGTCTGGGGAGACTTTCCTTTGTAAGCAGCCCATTCCTTAATTATCACTGGCGAGACTGCAGAATTGAAAAAAAAGGAAACAAAATAGTTTATGCACAAATACCATTTCGCCAATACCTTTTGTCAGTGTATTTTATTTGCATTTATGGCATTTAGACTTATATTAGGAATCAATCTCAAAAGATTTGCTTTCTTACACTGAACCTGAACTCTATTCATAACTTGCAAAATGCATTCTCATTGATACTACCTGGCCATTACTCATATTAAAAACCTCTCTGTTTTTGATGAATTTTCAGAATCTTAGTCCACACCAAGAAGCTATAAAGACATAAAATGCAGCAACTGCATTTTAGAACATTTAAAATCTGCAGTGTCTTTATAAATAATTGCCTGATCATATCATGTGAATTTCAGGCATTCCTGCTTGAGGATGGTTTTCTAAATATGAAACTACAGTGAGAAGTTCTAAGGGAAGTCCTCTGAAGATGAAATTAAGAAACACGGAGGAGACTTTTCACCAGATAGTTGGCAGTTTAGTTGTTTGTGGCTTTAACAGTTTGCACTGACATTTTGAATTAGGCCTGGCAGCCAGAATATGGAGATTACAATTGCAGAAACCACTCTCGATTAATAATCTGGCAGTTGGATTTTGAAGTAACTAAATTCCAAAATCATATGCATAAATAGCTAAATATTCAAATGTTACTAGCCCATGCATAAATTACCCCAAATTATCCTGTCCAAGAGGGCTGCAGCTTGCGTATCAAAACTTGCATATCAAACTGAGCTGATAAAAGGCAGCTCTAACCACTGAGACCATTTGTATCTCTCCACAGACAAAAATTTCTCCATAGCAGAATCAAGAATATGGATGAATGAAAATACAATAACCACCTATCCACCTCAAGGAAGTTTCGACTGAGCTTTACTTTATTAGCCATCATGAAGCCCATTATCCTACTCAGGCACCAGCTTAAGAAATTCACTACCTCTCTTTGATTATAAATGGCATTTCATACTGATAAGCAGTTGAGCAGGAGAAAACTAAACCCTGAAGTACCTTGTGAATGCCATAGAATAGAATAATAATCACCCAGCTTCACCTCCTGTACAGTGAATCCAAGTAGAAATACAAAATTTGAATGCAATCTCTCCCTAGCTATGGATAGCCTATGCAAAATTGTCCACATTCCTGATGAATATTCAGCAATTGCAACCAATCCAGTGTGATGTTTACTGTGTTTTATGAATTAAAAATATTTTAGTGCTTTTAATTTCTCCACAGCATGATTCAAAATGCTAAATATCGCTTCACATCCCCAAATCCTTGCACTCTAGGGAAAGAAATGCTGAGCAACTGAAAAATGAATTACTTTTGCAAATTATGCCTTTTTTATATTTGCAAATTTAAATCACTGTTATCCTACATCATAATTGAGGCAAAGAATAGATTAGTGATGTTTCAAGTTAATTCACCATTATAATAAAAAAGAAATACATACATTCAGGAGGAAGTCTGTTCTTTCTAAAAGCAAGCCTCTCTGTTTTTTTCCTGCTTTCTGCCAAACTAAACAGGACTCCATAAACATACTGACGAACTGGCCTATAAAGAAGAGCAGCAGGAGGCAGGTCTTTGTTTGCTTCATCTTCAATAGAAACTGCAATTTTAATCTCACCCTGTAGATGAACAAAATGATGAGCAGGTTTTAGGAATCTTATTTATGGTATGATATCTTACCTGCTGAAAGATCCACAACTTTCAGGAAATAACTGTATGAACCAAATATACATTTGGTTCCTTTAGTATTTACACAGTAACTTTAATACCCTAACCTCATTCACCTCTACCCTTTTAATTTCAATTCAGTTTGCCTAATTTCATGTCTTGCTTGTATATAAATGTATATTTATAGTTTAGTTATATTTTTAAAATCTTATTCTATGAAGCCACTGTTTTCAAATATATATCAAAAATTTTGATCTCATTTGATAGGAATGTGATTTCCAAGGAGTATCACTAAGTAACATGGTAGCATGTAAGAAACATATTATCATACATGGGCAAAATTTAAAAATATGTGAAATAACACATTTTAGATAAACTGAAGAGGGAGCTTTGAGGACTTAAAAACAACCTAACACAAAATTTGTTTTGTACAAATACTTCTTATTGGCATCGAGCTGGGAATAGGATTGATCTTGTACACTGTCAAAAAAAGCCCAAGTTCTTTTAAAAAGTACTGTGTAAAGTGAATAAATGTGAATCAAATATATTGTTCATTTTACTAAATCAAAGTTTTTCCCACATATGAACTAAAAGCAAGAGATACCAGTAATCTCTTTGGAATTCTTGCCTTGTCAGAAAATCTTACCTTGGTTAGGATATGAAATATGTAGGGATACATTAATCCTTTTTTGTGTCTGTGTTCTGCTACTCTTAATACTTCAGGTGCAACAGGAGGTAATGGAGGAGTGGTAATATCCATATGGTTCCTGGTGGGCATTGACAACAGACATGGGATTTGTGCGCTACTGGTTTGGTTCCCTTTAACTTCAACTGCCTGATTCCCTGAAGAAACAGTAGAGGAACCTTCCACCTACAATATACAATAAAGTCACTTTTGAAATGGGGAAACTTTTTGCAATGAGAATTACAAAATATTGTGAAATTTTAACGATCCAGAAAGCTTTATGTACATTCAATCATATTTACAACACATTTAGAGAAAATAGAACAAACAACCCAATTCACGGTCTCTTCATTCTCACCTTCACCTCCTCTTCTATACTGTAAAATTGAATCGGGTTATTTGTTCTATTTTCTTTAAATGTGTTGCAAATGTGATTGACTTCTTTCTTCTATAACTGAATTATATTCATGAACGATATATCTTGAATAAAATTCAAACTGTTTGAGTTCCTTTAGATTTTTTTATAAATGGCTTGTTTCAAATCCTGTACCTGAAATAAAGTTCCTAAACCTTTAACATTTTAATATTTTATCAAAATATTTTGATAAAAAATTGAATTGCCATTTGTATATCAAATGCTATTGCTTTTATTCTGTATTTTTTATTTTAATTTTTAAAAGTGATCTATTTTTCTACTGACTGAACTATTATGGATTAGAGAAGTAGAGTTAGCAGTTCCCCTGCCAATGGAGGAAAACTTGATGTTACACAAATGCTAAAAGCCTTGACAACCCATGGTATAAGGTAAGGTCAGCACCTTTTTCTTTTTTTGCATTTGTGCACATTTTTGCATTATGCATAGAATCTAATTGAAAACTATTACATATTTTTCAACACTAAAGTAGATTTAAAGTTATCCGTTCGAGCCATTACCATATACATTTGAGGAGGAGGAAGGGTATGAGAAAAGAAAAACTAAAACAGAAAGAGCTTCCTCTGATTTAGGACAGTGTAATTTGGTACACTGGTACCAAATTTGGTACATTGGTACACTAGGGTGGTAATGATGCATCTTATACTAACTATTTCTATATATGAATCATGGTCGTTCCCACAACCTTTCTGTTCAATATTCGACAAAGTCTTCCTTTTTTAAAAGAAGATATTTTGGCTAGGTATTTTTTTTATCAGTACAAACTGATTTTAAAAGCTTGTATTAGTCATGTTCTTTAGCAGGAACTGGGACAATTAATAAGATCTGATTTTATTAAGTAGTATTCTTAGATAAGCTAAATTAGCTAAATGGTTTATTGCAGTTTTTGAATGAACGTATTGTGCTTTGTTTTTCCATTTGTGCCCATGCCACAATAAACATTCTCAGCAGGAAACAAAAAAGAAATCTAGTTACATACTGCAGTTATTAGTTTGATGCCATAAAGAATAAATATGTACCAGAATCTCAAGTCAATTCTTTTCCTCACCTCAAATTACATTGATTATTAAGCACAGAAAAGTATATTGCTTAGATGCAACCTGATTCTTCTCTATCTCAAGTAATGTAATTCATGCTTTTACTCAGAAGCAAACACAACAGATTTCAGTGAGTTTAAAGTTCTACACCAGTATGCATAGAACTATCGCATTAATTGGCAGTTTTAGGTTACAACTCGCTCAGCCTTTTAAGTATTTGTGAACACTAGAGACTATTTTTCTTCTGCTCTGCACTACTGGTCAAATAGCTGTCAGAGAAGATTATTTTTTCTTGCACAGAAGGAAATGAAAACATTGCTTCATTGGTCAGTGGACGCAGCCCAATTTGTGTCACCGAGGAAAAATGATGGCTGCATCTTCTAGGAATTGAAGTGATTCCATATCCTCTACCATTAACCAAATAATCATTAAAACACATACACAAATTTCATATTAGTCAAAACGTTACCTTTGATTGGTGTCTTGGATCCCCACATGCTTGATTTTCTGACTGAGTTCCTATTTTTTCCCAATTTAATTTGTTTCCACCAACATGACTGGACAGAGAGAGAAAGAAAAGCCCAGACAAACAAAATATTGTCAGGATTATAATGCAAGACTCTATAAAACAGTATCCAAGCAAAGCACACATTCATTTTGTGCAATGCTGATGCCAACTATTTCAGAGTAAAGTCAAAGTAATGTGTTCTTCTCTTTGAAAAGACTGTGATAGCTTGATTCTGAGCAACCAAAAGGGCACTATCTCTCTACCTTTCTCCTTCAGTATGTGTGGCTACTGTTAAGGAACAATAGTTACCTAACATTTGGGTTGGCAATATATAAACCAGGATAGTCATTTAATACTGTTGTATCTTTAATAGAATGTTGTAATTGTGATTGGCTGAGGTTCCTCCAATGGCCACAAGATGGAGCCAGAAACCTGGTTTGTTCTTCTTTGCATTTCCTTTTGCCTTTTGCCTGAAGTCATTCTGCTTGAATTGCTGTGAGTCTTGCAACTATTTGCAAACTCCATTTTCTGAACTTTGTTTATGATACTGGTAAAGAAAAGGACTTCGTTTTTGGATTATCCCTGGACGGATTATTATGAATATTAACTGCTTTAACTGTGTATGATTTGGACTGTTTGTTGGACTTTGTTTATCTGTTTACAGGAAGTAAAACTTATATTTTACTATTCAGTATATCTTTGTGCTGGTGGTGTTTTATTCATCACCACTCTATGTTTCCCTGAGTACACTCATTCTCCTAACGGGGAATACCTCAACAGCTACATCCTGAAAAGCCATGGATTTCTCTTTCTACAGATAGTCTTTGATCTATGATCATTCAGTCAGTGACTGATCAAAGTTATCATGGTGTTTAACTAGGAACTTATGACTAGTCTCCAAGTTATGGCTTCTGCAGCAACCCCATAGTCATGTGGTTAAAAATTTGGTTGCTTGTCAATGGGGCTGTTTAACGATATCCACTGCCTATTTCTCTCCATCAGAGCCCTACAACCCTAGTTGACCTTTGCTGCCTTCTTGCTGTGCAGCTGCTAATGAGGCATGTCTTCCCTGGCCCTTCGCAGAAGGTTTTCTTTCCCAAGTAATGCACAATAGTTTCCTTGCTGGACCTAGAGAAGATAGTCTTTATCTGGCGAGCAGCTGCTTCATGAAAGATCAAGTCAGGCATGAATCATGAAAGATTCGTCAGCAGCAGAAGCAAAAAATGGCAAAGGTCAACTGGGACAGTGGAGTGCAGTATGGAGTACAAGGTGGTAAAGACAGCTGGGTCTAGGCTGGAAGTGGCGCACTTTCCAGAATGGCAAGAAGCTCCTTTGGCCACACTGATGGAACAGGCTGGGGGTAGGCTTCATGTATGTTGCAGTTCAAAGGCTCTTCTCAGGGCTTGAGAGCTGCAGAGTGGCAAGAAACCAATGAGCAGCAACACAAGTCTTTTTCCAATCTTCCTGCACTGGAACACAAGCACGGATTCAGCATCTTATTTCCCCAGTCTCCCAGAGCTTGCATCATACTGCAATATTCCAGCTAGCTTCCTCACCCCTGTGGTGCTCCTGCTCACCACCTTACCTTGGATTTTCTAGTTCCTGCTTAATGATTTGTATGTCTGGAGTTACAACAGCAATTAGGACTGCAAGAATTACTGTTACTAAGCAATGCATTGATGTGAGGACACACATGATAGCATTGTTTAGTGACATAAATTCCTGTTCTAATTGTGGTTGTAAATCAAGGATTACCTACATTGAAGTTTCAGCCAGCAGAGGTAATAGCATTTTCAATGACCATTACTGGTATTTTGCACCCAAGCTGATGTCATGATGCCAGGTAAGTCCTGATTTAAATATGCTTGTTTTACATTGTTCTTTTAGAGTGGTTGCTTTTGCATATTTGCATGATTTGTTTATGTCATATTAATTTTCATTAACACACTCTGAGAATATGGAGGGGGATGGATTTAAATATCTATAAAGAATTAAAAGACAAAACTAGTTTAAGAAATCACATTTGCACCCAAATTGTAGATGCAAATATTCAAAAAAGCATTACAAATGGAATCTTCCTTATCCCATCTTACCAATCGCAGCATGATCTTCAGAAGTCTCCCTAATTAAGGAATTTCCACTCTATCTTCATCAGATTTTACAGCTCATACCATTTCCCCAAGATCCCTCTTCTACACTTCAATATTTTTCATGTTGAAGGTCCGCTGAGGAAAAACTGGGGAATCTTCTACCAGACAGTTATTTGCCCAGCTCTGGATCCATCTTAACAAATGTTAGGCCAACAGCAGGTTGTTTTAGCCAACCCTGCTGTCTTCTGTTGTACTTACTTCACAGCACCTCCGCTGCCTTCATCATTATCTGAGGAAGATGACGTGGAAGAGGCAGGAAAGTATGTCGAATCAACATGATTGGGGCTCCCACTCTGAGCTGGGTTTATTGGAGATGATCGTTCATATAATGGAGTATGCTTTCCTTCATGAGGAATGTTGCTGTAATTCTGCTCAGAAAGATTTTTTCCACTTGTGTCCAACGTGATGGCAGGTTCTGACAGACTATAGGGATATGGGCCCTGACCCTGGGCGTTACCATGACTAGAGATAGGCTGGGCCTAAAAGAAAGTATAAATTAGGCCATGTTTTCTTAAAGTTGTGCATATTGCCCACACGCATATACATGCATCATGGGTTCCAACAGCAGAACGATTAGCAGAAAGGTGGAGAATGTACTTGCCGCGTGCTTTGCTTGCAGGGCAGACTGTGGAATGTTAAGCATCTGAGGAGACACATATGGTGGCATTATACCCGGCATTCCCAAGTGATTTGGCCTGCCTGTTTAGAGAGGGAAACAAAAAGGTTTTTTCCCCTCTTATAAATCTGGATGATTATTTAATATGAAAACAAAAGATTTAAGTCAGGGTGTTAGCCTTCTATTTTATGTTTTTAATTTCAACCTTATTTATTAAAGTGATTATTTATTTTTTTCTACTACAAATTTCAAAGCTTTTGTTAATTTCTGTTTCATTGCTGCCTCTTTCAGGAGAGATTTTCTATGCTGACTGCCAATTTTCTAGCAATCTCATGTTCTTTCCAAATCTCTCTCCTCTTCTATTTACATAATGGATCGAGTCCCACCATTTTAGTCTACTGTTTGTTTTTCCTATAGAGAAGAAGTGCAGTATACAGGTACTGCATCTGATTCTGTTTTTTAGAACTAGAAGCAGAAGTATAAACATAAAATCTAGAGAGTTTATTTAATTAAATTTAGTTAAATGATTCATAACTCTCTTGAGTTGAGTAATGTTCTCTTGTGGTCAGAAATCAAGATTTAAAATGACAAAGAATAAAGTACATGAAGACAACTTTCTTTTACATACTGTGATCGAGCAGTATTTGTATAGCTACTGATGTTTTTGCTTTTAACTAGTCCACTAAAACTGGGGAAATAGGTCTTACTCTAAAGAAAATAAAGACATTACTCTTCCAGTTTTCAGTTTAAGATACAAGACAATCCATGCAACAAACTAACACTGCGTCCTTTGTCAATGTGACTTTACTCAGAATACACTAAATGAATAAATCTCAGAATAATCAGACTATTGTGAAATAGGAAGACAAGTGTCATAATATCTACTACAGAATAAATCTCAGTGACTACAATTTGAATTGTTAACTGAAGTAACATCATCAACCAATGAACTGACATTTACTCATTTGCTCCAGTTTTGTGCTGCTATTTTAAAAAAAAAAAACCCTAGTCTACTCATGCAATTAATAGCAAAAGCTCTAGCTTTAGATTTTCATGATCATATGGAATAAAAATTACTGTCTTAATTAGTCACAGATTTCATTCTGAACCTACGTAAAGTTGTTTGCCTTTCTTTCAAAACAAAGTTAACCTGACCAATGGGGCCAATATGGCTACTTTTTCATACATACACTTCAAATACAAATAAACTGTATTTTACACTATTCCTACATTTAAAATACTCGTAATGGTCAACCAGTTGACAGGATTAGTGTGGTACAACTTATATCTTCTCTATTATTTGACATGACATAAGATAATATTTCTCAATTTCAGACTGATCACTAGAGATTGAAGTTCTAATACAGCTGCAAATTGCCAGCTTGAAGAAAATTCATTTTTAACCAAAATCCCTTCAATTTCTTACATAAATATAAGAACTTACCTAGGTAATGTTGTGGATGAAATGGCATAGGCTTATTAGTTGCTGAATAATAGGCAACTGCTCTTTTAAAACGTTTAACTTTGTCGTCCGTTCTAGACTAAAAGAATGTTAAAATTAACTTTTATTAAAATTAAATACACAAATGAACAGTTATCAATCCTACCAGCATTATTATACAATTATAAACTTTTTGAAACTGTGTAAAGGCAATCAACCAAAGTAAGGGTTTCTTTCATGAACAAGTAATAAGTAAAAAAAATCTTCTTAGTTGTGATCATCTGTAGCAATTCTTACAAAGAGAATAATAAAACACAAATAGAAATAAAAGTGTAATTCATGTAATGCAATTCACAGATACTGCAACATACTCTTTAAGAACTATACACCCATGGACTTTTATTCTTCTTGTTACCTGTGAATGTTGAAAAACATCTTTAGCTATGGCATCCAAATCAGAGATGTCTTGAATATTACGGACATAGTCAGCTACAGCTTTGATCACTACATCACAAGGTGGTAAAACTAACTGGTGTGCTCGTACCTAGAAACACAAACACATGTTAGAA
Organism: Laticauda laticaudata; assembly: GCA_004320025.1. Classification (NCBI taxonomy): domain Eukaryota; kingdom Metazoa; phylum Chordata; class Lepidosauria; order Squamata; family Elapidae; genus Laticauda; species Laticauda laticaudata. The sequence continues at coordinate 9,642 of BHFT01001662.1, forward strand.
CTGCCCTACTCACACTCACACTTATAACAAGTAATGGGGTTTGAATTAAATTCCACTGTAAAATATGCTAGCAAGGAATTCTATTGACAACTTTAATAAATAATAAATAAATTATTTGAGATATTTCTGCAATATTTTTTAAAACAAGAGCAAATTATATTGTTGCTATTCTTCTGATTTGGCAGATTTGAAGCATGTTTCTATATTCATAGTAGTAATTTGATAATTAAGTGGCAGCTACTGAAGTATTTCCATAAGGGATATGTGAGCATAATCAAGTGGAGCCACATTTTAAAACTTGATGGCAATGAGCAAGAAAAAAGTTAATGGAAAAAGAGCAATATGAAAGTTTGCAAACCAGATAAAATCAATGCTTTTAAAAAAATGATTTTAACATTTCAATTATACAGTATCTTGTTTAAAATTAATTTGTTTAAAATGAAGTTAAAATACATAGAGAGCATATTAATATCTAAATACGTTTTAAGTTCAGCCAACTACAAGGAGCTATATTAAAAGCTACTTTTCTTATAAAGAAGAGACACAGACAGGTGGGACAGGGAACATCTAATTTCTACAGACAAAAATATAGCGGCACAATAAGCAATAGAATGTACAAGTAGTTTCTGACTCATGACCACAACTAGAATGCAAATTTCTGTTGTAAACTGGTGCAATCACAAAGGAAGATGTTGCATGACTACACTGACTTCTGAGGGCAATCCTGGCTCTTCCTTTTGTGGTCATTAATTCGGACTGGCAGATAGTTAAGTAAACACCCACCCGTTCTTGAATTGGTCCCTCTTAGCCTTGCCTGAGCCTCAGTACAGTAAAGGACCGTATTTAAGCCACCCAGAGTTACCCTGTAGTAAGATGAGCGCCCAATACATTTGATAGATAGATGATAGATAGATAGATAGATAGATAGATAGATAGATAGATAGATAGATAGAAGCACTGCCTCCAGCTCCCTCTACCTATCTTCCCCAACCTGCCATCTCTGCCCTTTCAGTCAACTTGCATACTGCCTTGGGCACAGGGTGTTAAGTCCATTTTTTTCAGCACCTTGACAATTTCAAACAGTCGCTGAACAATTGGTTAAGTAAAGGACTACATGTATTACTAAGAGTAGTCTTCCTAGGTGATTTATTAAACTTCGTTGTACTATAGTACAATGCCATATAATTTGTAATGTTTCTGAACTTATGTGAATGAAGTTTTCCTCTTATCTGAATTACAGTCTTCATGTTTACATGTTAACTATCAAATTATAACTTTCCAAGATAATTTTTCATTGCCCCTGATAGAAATGCTATTTATCTACTATCTGCTTCTGAAAGTTCTGGATACTGAACAGTTGGATTCTATGTATGTTTCCTACAAAACTATCTCAATTTAACAAGTGTGTAATTACAGATAAGTGATTTTGTTTAATAATTTCAAGTGAATATAAGGCAAATCAAAGCAGATCTAATTCTGCAGTTCCTGCAGATAGATAATCAAAGATTTTAGCACATATTCCTGAATTCTATTATTTCATTTCCTACAGACATTTTAACTGATTTTAGCAACTACAGTACGCATAGATGATCAGGAAATATATTACCTAATGAAAAACTTGGATTTAAAATTGATAAAGAGACACTCACACTATTTGTAAACGTTAACGTTTAAATACCAAAATTCATAACATGTTCTCAAGACTTTCAGAGACAATGGAATATTAAGATAATTCATACATTTATATACATGCACACATATGTGCAACTTAATAATTTTGACCAAAAAAGTTATTCATGTTTCAATAATCTACAAACATAAACCTAATAGCAAATTATTTTTAATGGCTGTTGGCAAAATATGTAAATCAGAATGAAATTTAGTAAAGAATGGCATGGGCAACTGAGTACCTTTCAAAACCGGTTAATATTTAAGGATGTACTGAATAAATATATTCCCTACTTTTCTGATTTTAATGTTAATGCAATTTTCAGAATGTTCCCCACTATTACTAATATAACTTCTACAAAGTTACTTATATTAGGTGATTTTGGCATATTCATTATGCCTTCTCTATTTTCCTTTTTATTTCAACATCTCAACCCTATGCAGAGGGCACAAGCAAGCTGCAGAGATCAGATTACTCTTAATTAAGTAATTGTGGATAGGATTGCAGCCTAAAACATGTTTTCCATATTCTAAGTATAATGCATCAAGATATTTAAAACATAATGATCTGGCATATGGATAACATTGCACATTTTATAAAATTTCATTGGATTTTGCATACTTTTTATTATTCTAAAACAGAGAAAAAATAGAACCCTAAGGCTGCATTCCTATACAATTACCTGGTAGAGTAAAAGGTTTCACTGAACTTAGTGAGCAGACATGTACAGGAATATTACTATTGAAATTGTTCTAATGTAAGTTTTAATAGTCCTATTAATGGCTTAACCCCAGTCACTAGAAGCCAGACCAAATGAAAACATCTTACAATGCTTCTGAAAGGTCCATGAACTTTAGCAAGTTTCCAAGAGAAGAAAATTCTATAACTGGTCCAGCAGCCACCAAGAATGCCTATTTCTGCATTCCTGTCATTTGGATTCTGAACAGAAATGGTACAGTGAGGGGAGAGCTTAAGTTAATAGTATAAATTGTTACATGGCATCGAAAATGAGGCAGAGTTCATACATAGATCCAAAGCAACTGAGAGTTCTAAATAACAAGCTTATACTCTGGAAGTAAGGTAAGATCTTGACAGCCGTTATTCTAATAACGTAGTCACTGAACTGGTTGTAACACCGGTTGAATCCCACTCCTGTGCAAGTTATATCTATTTGTATACCAGACGTATTTTAGCTGTTTTGTTATTTATTTCAGCCCTAAAAATATTTCTATTTACAGAAGTGGTAGCCATTAAGTGAACAGAGTTGTTAGAAAATGTTTTGCACACATTACTTTAGTTATATAAAACCACAAGAAGCCAAATGAATGAAGTCATTTTCAATCTGGTGTTAAAATGCAATTCAGAAAAAGTTGCAAACTCTCTTTGAGATGTTACAAATAAAAGAATCATGCAACTACAGTATTTGCAAATGAAGGTGATTCTCAAATAGATCAGAGATACTAGATTTTATCATATCTCACATATACTTTATCAGTAGCATTTATTTTACATGACTTCACTTCAACATCTGCAGAAAACTCTGTTTGCAGAATTACTATTTTTGGCAACATATGTATCCTGATAAAAAGGGATTACATAATCATAAAAAAAAGAAAAAATGGAGAATATACTGAAGAAAAGCTCATATGAACGTCATAAACAGTCTCCTTTTGAACTTTCTTCAAAAGTGTGACATAAGAACAGTTAAAATGTATTTAAAACACATCATTAATAAACATAATTGTAGATGCTATTTTAAATTTTGATAGAAAATTCTGCAACTGCATTCTGCAATTCTGTATAGAAATATATTTATTACTATTGATGGACATTTACAAATGAAATATTAATCAATATTACATTTTTTCTACACCAATGATCTCCAGATAAGTTTATCTTAGATTGGGAAGGAACCCCCATTCTTAAATTGAGAGAATGGTTGATTAGACAAATACATGAGTACTAGTCCTTGATTTACAACTGTTCATTTAACAACAGTTGAAAATATAATGGTCTTGGAAAATGACTTATGATTGTTGTAACTTCCCCATGGTCAGGTGATTGTAATTTTGTAATTTGGTTGCCATTCACATTTACAATAGCTGGAACATCTTGCTGTCATGTAATGATGATCTTTAATCTTCCTAGTTGGTTTCCAACAAGCAATGTCAATTCAGGAGGTCAGATTTGCTTAATGACTATGTAATTCACTCAATGTCAAACCCAAGGCCAAAAAGAACACAGCAAAATCCAGTCAAGTCTAATCTTTTATTTGCTTATATCTAATGGACAGAATACTGCCAAACTAAAGATATAACCTTCAATTCTACTAGATATATCCTGACAGATTCTAGGGTCTGGCTGCCTTGAAGCTTTTTAACCCCTCCTTCAGCTATTTTGGGACTGCACAGTCTCTTTAATTTGGACCTTTCTCTGGGAAAATCTATATTGTCCAAACTTCTATCCACTGATTGCCCAGGTACATAAACTATCATACTTAATAACTGTCTTGTTCATTTAATCATCATGGTAAAAATGGCAATAAGATCGGGACTGCTCAGACGATAATTTGCTTTGTGATTGCACTGACTTATAACAGAAATTTCAGTCCTACTGTGGTCATAAATTGAGGAGTACCTGAATTGTGTTTATTTGATATCTGATAATATTACAAAATATATTTACAAAATAATTTAAATTTAATCCAACTGTACAGATATGTTTCAGAAATGTAATATTTTCAATTCTCACCCTAATTCATTGCCTCAGAAATGTAAAAAAGTTATGAAAACTCAATTTTTAAAAAAAGAAATATTAACACTGGACTACCAATTTTATTGTGTTGGAAATCAGAATGTATGATTAAGTAAATTAAAATGACTTTTGAAATACCTATAATTCCAGATATAGACAGACAGATAGATGGGGGGAGGAGGAGAGGGAGAGGGAGGGAGAGAGAGAAAGAGAGAGAGAGAGAAACCTAGGAGAAAACCTTACGTGAAAAGCAAAGGGAATATTAGAACCCATTTAGAAAACTGGGTGGCAAGACAACCACTATTTACCCTTAAGAAAAGAATTCTCTGTAGAAAATAGCCTACTGTAAGATTGCATTTTAAACAGTTTAGTGTGGCTATAAAACTATTGAGCTGATCCAGCCTAAAGTTAATGCCCAGAGGAGGGGGGGATCCTGTTAGTAATTATAGTTGCCAACATATGGTAATCAGAATCTTGCCTTATGTAAGGAGAAAGGACCCAAATCACCTACTAGTGGATATATTCAGCAACAAGCAATGATTATTATTCTACACATTCAAGACTTAAAACCTGTGTTTGAGTAGTCATGCTTTCACATGTAGAAAGTTGCTATATAAGAATGTGATGAGTCACACAGCAAATTTTTAAAAACAGCAACTTTCTTTACCTCCATCTTCGCCACATTAGATAAACAAATAAACTTTATGATGCAGCATTTAATCCAGGAAGTTACATTAGATAAGAAATTGGTTTTCCTTAAGAAAATAGTTCTACTTCCCATTTTCCAACTGCATATGTTACGAAGCTGTTGTATTTATTTATTTATATGTAAAATTTATTAGCCACCCATCTTACTATAAGATAATTCTGGACAGTTTACAATATTAAAATTACAAAACCTAATGATATAAATACTATACAAAATCCTGATAATTAACCTAGTTAAAAGATAGGTAGGGAGGAAGTATGATGAGAAGACAGTGTGGAATATTGTTAATCTATTCACCACCCCAATCATTCATTTAGAGCTGCAAGTCAACTGGCAGAGGCAGGTCTTCAAGCTCTTGAGGAAAGTCAGAAGGATTGGAGCCAACCTCAGTCCGGGTTGGGCAAAATGTTTCAAAAGGCAGGCACAATGGTAGAGGAATGCTCTTCTCCTGGACCCCACCAGTTGGAATATCCTGGCCAATGGGACCCATAGCATGCGTTTTCTGCTGGCATAAGTGAGACAGGCCAATCCCAGTAGGATGAGATGGTCCTTCAAGTACCCTGGACCCATGCATTAAAGGCTTTAAATTTGATTACCAACACCTTGAACTGTACCTGGAAGCAAAACTAAATGCAGTCTTTTTAAAGTCCAGATGGCAGGATTTTAGATCTTAGAATATTCAGTCATAACCATACCAAGTGGAAATTATGTAAATTTGTGACCATTTATGAACTACACCAAAAGCCAATTAATATGGCTACCGTGGTACTTCCATGAACTGACCAGTTTAGTTAACAGGGGCCAAGCGATGACTTAGTTTTTTATTTGTTTTTCTGTAAAAACTCGATAACAGGTAAATATTAAGAGTCTACAATAGCAATCACTTTCTATAGGGAAAATCAAATTTATAGATTATAAGATTTTTTACATTTATATGGGAATATATATATGAGATTAACTCCAAGCTTCAAATTTTAAATTGCATTGTCCTGTGGCTGAAACTGAAGCGTGAAGCATCTTGATGAACCAAAGAGCACTTGGACAAACGACATACAAAGTCAAAACTAAGAATTGTGTATTACTTGTACAAAGACTGTTTTGTACTGCTGTAAGTAACATCAGAATAACTGTGCACTTAGTTCTACTTTTGCAATTCTACTGTTCTATTAAATTGAACTGTTCAAAAATTAAAGAATGTTTTGCATTTTAAATCACTGCAAATCTTACTTTCACCTAGCCAGATGGAAAAACTTAAATTAATCAATTTATATGGCCCCTCAGCTCAAAAATGCTACACTGAATGGCTAAAAAAAGTTATCAAAGCATTTTTTTAAAAAAGCTAAAGCAATGAGAAAGAACCCAATAAAACAATAGGCAGAAATCTGTCAAAAAGCCATCTGACCTTCCAACTCACAGGAACTAGAACACATTCAGGTCTTTAGCATTTTATGAGTCATGGCCAACCTGATATCTAGTGTGTGTATGTATAATAGACTTCCAGACATTGGAAGGCGCTGTGATAAAAAGACACAATTTCAAGGTCCCGAAAGATGACATTAACTGAAGATACCTTCTGGTGTGTCCCTTCTGATGAACCTAGTGGGACAAACGAAAGCAACTGGAGAGAGATGCTCAGGAAATAACTTGATCTTATGTCAGGGAGATTTTTATACTTGACAACCAGGACCTTTAATTCCAACCTGAAGTACACTAGGAGCTCGTGTAGCTTATTTAGCTGAAGTTTAATATAAGGTGCAGTTGAACTGCCTGTGCATTCTGGACCAACTGCGGGTTTCAAATGGTCTTCAAGATGGCTCCCAAATAGGGCATAGAGGTCACTAAAGCATAAGGAATTGCAAGATTCTTTAATACTGTAATTCCAGTAATGGGGTTTCGAGAGTAGCAATATTAATACTGCTAATATTTCAAGGCATGAACCACAAAATAAACCTACTTTCAACTTCTGTCATGTTTAATTCTGCTTTTTTATTTACTGGAAGCAAACTGGAATTAATAGTAATAGACTGGAAAGAAAAATATTTATTTAGGGACTATATCTCCAAAGATTTAGAACCTGTAAGGATTTTTTAGGGTCCAGTTCAAGGTATGGTTTTTAATCTTTAAAGTTCTTCATGGCATGAGACCAGATTATTTGAGGGACAATCATTCCCTGGTTACATCAAATCATCCTATTAGATCTGGAGAGAAGAAATCTTGTGAATCCCATCTGTTAGTGTTACCCTTGGTGGATCCTAAGAGACGAGCCTTTTTTACCATTGTGCTCACCATGTCATTCTTAGATCGCTCCACTGTAGTTGATTGTTTTATTCTTTTCATGTGTTTGTATATTTTAGTTTTATAAAACATTTTTTTTTATTTTTACTTTTTATATTTTAATGTTTTTTATGTTTGTTGTTTTACTGATTGTTAAACAGTACCCAGAATTTCTTGGTGTGTGATTAATACATAAATATTTAAAATAAATAAAATGAAGATCATTTGCTTCCAGTCTTTTTATAGTCGTAGAACTAAAACCAGGAACCATAATTCTGTTATTAACTCACCCATGAGGTTGCAAAGCATTAAGTAGTTTGTGGTAGGTTTTGGTAGGTCTCCCTCACCAAGGTGAGGGAGATTGAAGTTTTTCCCACTATCATCACATCTACAATCCTAGTGAGGCAACAAAATCAACAAGGTAACTGTTTATTTTATATGCTCAACCTGAGCCCTTTCCAAATCTATTAACTTAAAGTTGTAGGGCCCGAGAGACCCTGATACCATCTGCTTGGAGAAGATCTGAGCAAGATAGCATAGCAATAGCACTTAAGAATTATATACCACTTAACAGTGTTTTACAGCATGCTCTGGGTGGTTTATAATATCAGGATTATTTTCATATTGTCCCCAACAATTTTGAGTCTTCATTTTATCTATCTTGGAAGGATGGAAGGCTGAGTCAACCTTCAGCTCTGTTAGGATCGAACTCCAGATTGTGAGCAGAATTTGCCTGAAATATTGTACTTTAATCACTGTACCACCAGGCACCTTTGCTTGAAATGAATGAAACAAAGTTAATTTGTTTCACTAGGAATATGACAAACTATCTGCCTGCAAACACAGTTTTCATATTACTTTTCAAAGAATGGAACTGGGAAAGGACAGACCGTCTGATCAAGTTCTAAGCCCCCAAACTCCTTCCTCTTTCTTCCCTTCTTGGCTCTCCCCATCAAGGCAATCTAGCTGCCAATCAAATAGCACACAGTTGAGCAGGAGGCCAGAAGGAAGAAAATATGGCTACCTGGGAACTCTGCCACCATAGGTTTCAATGCTAATAACCTGAATAAACAGAGCCAAAGACCAGGAGTCAAAGTAAAGAGGCAAAAGAGGCAAAATAAAAGTAGTCAGCTCTCATAAGAAGAGGCAATAGGCAAGGAGGCAGAAATTCAGGGAATCTGAGGAGACATAGGCATTTGCTCCTTTCCATCATAACAGGTCTGAGGTAAAAGTTCTTCACACTGTTTCCCTCATATGGAGTAAAGATTGGAAAAAAGAAATGAAGAATCAAGGAGTCCAAAAGAGAAAAGATGAGTAAAGAGTAAAAAATGAGTAAAGACTTTGTAAAGACAAAGTAAAGACTTTGACAGCAAAAATATAAAAGTTTTATTAAGATTGATTTCTACACTTGTCTTTTTTTAATTTGTAAGCTTTCCTTCTGTAAAATTAGATTCCCACATCCCCAGACATTGAAGGGAGATACAAAACTCTAATCAATTATCCAAATTCCAGTTATTTCTGTTTATTGAGTATGTATGTATGTAGGTAGATAAGTGGAAGGAAGGAAGGTATAACAGAAACCACAAGCTCCTAAATGTCATACTTTACTAAATACCATCTGACCCACCAAACATGTTATTGTAAGAATGTTATCTGCTTACAATTATGATTATCACCCTCTTTGGGAATGAAGGTAGTCAAGTTTTCTTCAAGCCTTTTCTGACGAGCTTTAAGAGACAGTTTGGTCCAGTACAGTGGTGGCTAACCTTTTTGGGCTCCTGTGCTGAAAATTGTGTGCTTGCTCACGCATGTGCACGAACATGCCAGCACCCAGAAGGCAATGTGCATGGTCCCCACACCCCCTATGCATGCGCACAATCCCCCCCGCCACCCCCTTACCTGCACTGCGCATGCGCACACCTCCCAGCTGATTTTCAGTCTGTTTGAGGCCTTTTTCAACCTCCAGAGGCTCGAGGAAAGTCTCTGCAGTCTTTGGAGGACAAAAAATGGGCCCGTTCAATCACTTCTGGTATTTCTGGAATACTGCATGCGCAGTGCAGTTAAGTTTGGCTGGGGCTCGCATGGCTGCACAAATGGCTCTGCGTGCCACCTGTGGTCTAGTAGTTTAAGACACTAGGCTTTCTATTCTCACCTTAGGCATGAAAGCTACTGAGTGACTTTGGGCCAGTCACTCTGTTAGTCCAACTCACCTCACAGGGTTGTTGTGGGAAAAATAGAAGGAGGAACGAGTATTAGGAATGTTCACCAACTTTAGTGTGTGTATGTATGTGTATATGTGTGTGTGTATGCATATTGCTCACTCACTAAATACTGAAAGAGGCAGCATGTAAATTTAATAAATAAAACAAGTAAGTTGCTTGGATTTGCTTCTACCAAGCCCCACATTTGCACAATCAAATAAAGTACAGATAGTCCCCAATTGACAACCACAACTGAACCTAAAATTTTCATTGCTAAGCAAGACAGTTTTTAAATGAGTTTTTCCTCTATTTTAAAATTTTTCTTGCCACAGTGAATCACTACCATTAACTTAGTAAAATGGTTAAATGAATCTAGCTTTCCCATTGACACTGCAAAGTCGCAAAAGGTGATAACCTTACTCCAGAACACTGCAACTGTCATATATACATACCAGTTGTCAAATGCCTGAATTTTGATCATATGACAATAGGGAGTCTGCAACAGTCTTGTGAAAATTGGTCATAGGTCTCTTTTTCAGTGCCATTATAACTTTGAATGGTTACTAAACAAATGGTATCAGGTGAGGATTACTTGTAGTCAGGACTTTTTGCAAGGTCATCGGGATTATTTTGAATTTGTGGATTAAATACAGATAGTCCTCGATTTACCACAATTGAGCCCAAGATTTATATTAAGTGAGACATTTGTTAAGTGAGTTTTACCCTGTTTATAATCTTTTTTATTGTGAATAATTGTAGTTGATAAGTTAATAATCCGGCTATAAAGTAAACCTGGCTTCCCCCAGATTCACTTAACTCACTGATTTTGCTTCTCAGAAGCTTGCAAAAGATTATCACATGATCTTGGGACACAGCAATTATGATAAATATGAATTAATTGCCAAGCATCTGAATTTTGATCACATGATCATGGGGATATTGCAAAGGTCGTAACTGAAAAACAATCACATCACTTTTTTCAGTGCTGCTGTAATGTTGGATGGTCACTAAATGAACTGTTGTAAGTCAAAGACTAGTAGATAAGGTTCCTTTTGAAATAATTTTTGCTATCTGTGAGCTACATTCACCCATTTGTACCTTTGTTATCTCAAAACTGGATTACTGTAACTGTATCTATTTAGAAATTTCTTTAAATATTACCGAGAAGCTGGTTCAAAATACAATAGATCTCATCTTGTGAAAGAAAAGCCACTTATTCATTTAAAACCAATATTAGGAATATTATGCCAGTTGCCCCCGGGGACTTAATTCAGTGGACTGATTAAAGTGCTGGATTAGCAACAGGGAAAGCCAAGTTCTAGTCTTCCCTTAGACACAGAAGCTATCTGAGTGATTTTTGGGATGATCACTTTTTCTCAGCATTAATTAGGAGGCCAGTTAACAAACAAAAGCTCTTGTGATAATTCAGTGATAAATGATTAGCTCTAAGAACTAAGCAAGCATAATGCAAAAGAAGCAGATTCTGAAATACGCAGAGCAAATGCTAGGAAAAACAATACTGATTGTTATTAAGTTTCCAAGTACAATTCAAGTTATTGGTGAGGATGATGACTTAGAAGGCTCCATGTCATTTGGGAGAAAGGATCACTGCAAATGCAGTCTATCTGTCCTACTAGGCCAATTTCAGGAATGCTGTAGGTCTCCTCTATGAAAGATTAGTGAGTATATTGGAAGCTATTTTTCTCAGTAGTATCCCTGTCCTTCTAGAACAATCTTCCCAAAGACAGTCAGATGTCACCTAATTTCAAGCACTGAGACAAAAAGCACCTAGCTTTTTCTACAGCAGTTGGAACTTGAGTAATATATATGCTAATTCTGTCATGAGTGTCATGTTTATAATGATGGGACTATATATATATATATATATTTAATTCTTGTATTTTATTTACATGGGCTGCTCAGTCAAGAAAAATACATGTACAATTTATGTAAGAAAGACAAATTATACCATGAAGTTACTATTATAGAACAATGTTATGGTTGAAAAGCACTATACATATACTATATTCCAGTCTTCTACTGTCAGGGTTCCAGCAACCCTCCATTCCAATCAGTAACTCTGAGACAAACATATCTCAAAAGTACTTTTATTAGGATAGTAACTGGCACATCTGTGGAATCCTGAATCTGAAAGTTTCCGTGTTTCCTACAATTTCCCAAACTACAAATCCATCCCCCCTTGGCCGTCATCACATCACATGGCGCAATCCAAAAATAAGATCCTCATTTCATCCTGCACCATGCTCAATGACCTTGAACTAACAAAAGAATTTTATTTTGTCTACTTAGAGCTGCTCATTAAATCCACCCCCCTCCACTTTCTTAGGCTTGTGGCAACGTGGAATTCCAAAGCTGACATCTATATTAGAGATGTCCCAGATAAAAATTTAACAAACCACAACAAACTTCAAAACCACAAGCCAATTGCAGTTTTGTCAATCAAATAAAAATCTAAACCTATTTTTGAAAACAGAATTTATTTACATTCCCCACAATGGCACATGTCTTTTCCAAATCTTGTGTAAAGCACTAAAGCTACAGTTCTTTCTCAAGTGCCACTTTTTAAAGTTTTAAACCAATGTGGAAGAAAGCTCACAAATATCAAAGAAAACAACTATTACCATAATCCTGAAAAATAATAAAAAGCAACGTAGGGAGAATTCCTAAAGCATGGCATAAAAAAGACAAATTATCTTGGTTCAAGCCAGATATGTATGTATTTTTTTAAAAGCAGTGCTTATGTTAAGCAATACCAAATTTAAAACATGAATATGTGCATTCTATCAGCTCCTATCACTCTAATAGTTTGATATTAACTTTTATTAGAAAAGGGGGCTCACACTGAAAAAAACAAATAAACAGACTATGGGCAGTAAGTCTGAAAATATCTCTCATATCAAGGAGAATTGTGATCACAATGCCTTATCTCAGCAAAAATTAAAAATAATCTGGATAGCTGCCTAGTAAGGCTATCTTTTCAATGAACTCTTAGAACTTATTCTATGGATATTGATTTGCAAACTATTTTGCCATACCAACATGGTGTGATTCTTGTGTGAATTTATGCTTACAAAATAAAATTATTATTACCAAGTATGCTGAAAAATCATTATTGGTTTAAGTTCATTTTTGAGGTTTAATAACAGTTTAGAACAAAGTAAATTCTGTAAGTACATGAGATTTTAAACAGTTAATGTAATAATGTAAAATTATTTAATAACATAAAAGTGAAGAAACTATTTTTGAAAGAAAAGAAAGGAAAAAAACCCAAAGCCACACTGAATGATATCAAACACTGAATGAAGTGAGTTCTATTCTTCCACAGCTTTTCTTTCCTCTTTCCCCTTCACATTCTCTTCCATCGTGCATATTCCATTCAGAATGCAGGAAAATAAATCCATTTCAATTACTGATGCCATTTTACCCAAAACACACTATTTGAATAGTACCAACTGCATTTAATATAAACTCTTTTTAAGCAATATTTTTGTTAGAAAAGTAAAGGTTGACAAGTTTTAAATTTTTAATTGCCAAGTCACTTCTTTTTCTCCTTTTTTAAAACCTCCAAAATAAGGTAGCAATGAATGGAAAAGAACTTCTAATAAATATTACTATGATCAGATTAAAGGAAGGGAATAGCCTAGTCTTTAATTTTATTTGGGATATTTTTAATGAAATACCACTTAAAAATGCTCACTGTTTTAAGGGTTCTTTTTTATTTTTATTTTAAAAAGATACTATACTTTGTCCATTATTACAGTTATCAGAAATTCAACATCATAGTAACAATTTTTATCAGTCATCAACTTTAGATTTACTTCATATTGTAATCAATTCTGAAAACACATTTCTGTTGGAATTGAAAGTCAGAATTTATTACGGTACACTTCTTACAGCCACAACATAGAGAAGCTGTAACAAAAGCATTTAATAGCATAGCAGTCAGTTACAAAGCATACTTAAATGGGTGGTGATTTATTTTTTAAAAAGAAATCTAACTGGGTAGCACTATAATTATGGTGGAGGAAGTGACATCACACCTGGACAATGGAAGTTTGAAAGGAGAATTCTGCAATCCTGGAGAAGATTTAATTTTTTTACCCAGTAACTGGAACCGAGAAGTCCACAAAAGAAAGTAGCAGCAGCAGCAGTTTAAGTGGCTGAAAAAGACAGGCAGTGAATAGAGTTTTATTCTATAACTACTAGAAGAAATACCTCAAAAAGTTCTGCTAGCACAATGAGGATGCTCTGAAGTTCATAAAGGACATAAAGCACAGCCAAAGAGAAGATAATGTAAAATAAATTGGTAACAGATTTTTAAAGGAAAAAAAAACATGTATGCTCATGTGTAAGCTCAATTAGATGATTTTAAAATGAATGTCAAGTTTTAATAAGGTTATTGAGAATGTAGCCAAAATCGTGAAGTCTAAAATGTAAAACAGGAAAGTAAACTACAACAAATGTGGTTTAAGAATAATGAGAAACAAACTTGATTGCAAATTGCTCATTTGAGTCAAACAACTTCCCAAAGACTGTCATATCACAAGGTCTAAGTATATTTAATCACTGCACCAATACCAAATATTATTTTGTGTCTGTTTAAAAAAAAATCATTATGTCTTCTAGCCTTGACTAGACTATATGCTAACAGTTTCCTAAATCAATATACATGTTGACAAGAATTAGCAACTCTTCCACCCTACACAAATGCAGAGGGAGGGGAGGGGGGAGGGAGGTCAACTGGAAAGTTCTTGATGTCAAAATCTTTAATTTAATTAATTACATTTTTAAATTCAAACATATGTTGGCTCTCCTTTTCTGCAAAAATAAATGAGCAAGCATGTTCAAAAACAAAACAAGACTGTCATGTTCATTGTATTATCTCCTAACAGGCATATTTTACATAGAAAGTAGAATCCTTCAGGGCAACTTCTTCATCCTCTTGTTTTGTATAAATTTCCCTGTTTATTTATCCTTATCCAACTTTTATCCTGTCCTGCTTACAACAAACAGCACGTGATAGCATTCATTTGACTTCATTTAGTACAACTATGCCATACTTTTTCAAACTCCAGATAGTGGGCTTCATGTTCTGTAAACTTCTCCATATAAATAATTCTGCATTCAAAGTTACAGGTTTGAAAGATTTATAATTTAGTGTTTCATGTTACATTATTTTATCTTGAATATGGAAGAAGATACAAAACATAAAATCCCATACCTGCAATGTGAACTGATAAAATCTTACAGATAGATACTTCCTATTAAGGAATGGAGACATTTGCATTGCCTTCTATGTGCAAATCCATTGGGATATTAATTGGACAGCAGGACTCCTCCAAGAGCCATTTCCAGCAATGACATTATGGAGGAAGAAGACTTGCATATATATGTGTGGGTATACATATATATGAATATTTCATCACAATGCATATATAGTTCTTTTTTTTTTCTCAAAATGTCTAAACAAACAGCATTATGTGCCAGCAACTTAAGCATTAAAATTTTCAAGTGGACACCTTAAATAGACACATGAGGAAAAGGCAGTGGTTAAAAATGGTAACAATGAGAGATCAGCAGAAGAATCACACAGTAAAGAAATGAGTTTTCATCACTCATTTAAAAATATGGAAGGCATTAGACATGTTAGACTGGTAAAAAGTTCTGATGAAGCAGCAAGGCATAAAAACACATAAAAAGAATAAATATTTAGTTTACAGAGAATGTAAGTATTAGAGGAACAAAAGGAGGAATAAAATATGGGTAATAAAGAGGAGCAAAAGAACAAACACATTCTGAAGTTAACAGAAGCTTAAAAACAATGTAAAAAGAAAAAGGAACCAATAGAGGTAAGGAAAACTAATATAGTACAACCAATGACAAAATGGATTAATTTTAGAACTGAAGATAGAGGATAAAGGTTACATTCTTGTATAACTTTTATGATAATCTACACACAGGTTGCATAATTTCATATACAATGTTCTTACTATACAATAAAAATGGCACTTTGAGGAAGCCACAAGTAATTCAAAAATAGCAGGAACTGCTGTAATCAGTCAAACAGGAGCAACACTCTGATTCATATGATGTTATCATTATGGCATGAAAATCAATGCATGCTATTTCATGCTTTTCCAAATCAGACAAGGGCTAGACTAAGTACTTTAGGACAATGTTGCTAAAAATAGAATGTCCATTTGTTCATTACAAAGAACTTTACAGTAATGTTAGAAGATAGACAAATTGCAGCACCAGTTCTATTCATTAATATGTTTTGTTTTATAAATATTTATAGACTTTAGTGTGCAGGAGGTATGTGCCAATAGACTGCTGCTAATGTATAGTAATCTATAAAGTACTGAGAGTTTGTAACACATCACAAACTTGTGGACACTAAGAGTGGTCAGATCCAAAAAGAAGACCCTTTATAAGCAAAATATATATATTCATAAATATTCTGTGATGTTGCTAAATTTAAGTATGTGTTTTCTTTTGTAAATGCAGAAACACATTATATGTAGAAAATGTAGAAAAATATGTCATGCAGTAAAAGTAACATGACTGAAATTGCCCACGTTTGCAAAACACTAAAATACCTTATTGATCCTGAATGGAAAAAAAATGAAGTAATCAGATACCAGGCAATAGCTGTATTCATGGTTCCTTCTGAGCTAGTCAATTCAAAGAAGGCTTAGTGATCTAGTTAACACAACATATTAAGTTATAAATCATGGTTTAGAAACAACAATGGCTGTATTCACATATGGCACTAAAAACATATAATGATTTAATAAATGTGAATCAAGCCAATTTTTTGATGCTAACACTGCTGTAGCATAAAACAGTGAAAAATGCTGTTTTTGAGTTATATTAAAAAAGGAAAATCTAAAGCTATAATTTTAAAAATAATTTTAATAGCTATGTTATATTTTATATAGCTCTCTGCTGTATTGGGCAAGGGATAGAACAGATGGATGGGTGAGTAAACTTGCTGCCTGCCATAGCCAAATATACCATTTATTATTTCTGTCATATGCTGCTTTTTTGTGTTACTTTTCTTTTAAATTTTGCTTCCATTCTTATTTATGATTTTAACATTTATTGTTGAACAAACCAAATAACTTCCATTCTTGGGTAGCACAAAAGCACAGTAAGATAAATGAAATGAATACATATAGCACAATCAAATCCATCAAATATCCCAATCTCAAACTACATTCAGCCTATAAATGGGCTGAAATAATCTCATAAGCTGTATATCAAAACATAAATAAAATAGTTATTCATTCATATATACAACAATATTTTGATTAATTAAAATATAAGCATATAAGCACCTTTGGAGTATAATTATTGTGGCTTGAAAAGTATATATTTTCAATTTTAATATAATTTATACATAATGCATTTCATCTTCTTAGAGTGACAAAATTCAGATTGCGTTAAGTTTCAATTTTTCCTTCTTAAGAACCAATATATAAAAACTCAACTCCCCATGGTTTCTAGTTTCTTAAAAATTTATATTTCTATATTCTCTGTCTACATGATCCCAAATTTTAAAAAATAATGAAGTGAAATGAGTGCTATAAATCCCTTTTGGCATATTCCTTCTTTGTTAATTTTATAATGGAAAAAAGAATTTGCTGCAATATTAATACCTTTGTATCAGGCCTTCTTTACAACCTAGTATGCTTTTGCTAGGCAAGTTTCATCTTTGAAAAATACAGACATCTATAAATGTAAATCTCTAAATCTATATCTAATCATAAATGAAGACCTCTGTGGTATAAAATTATAATATGACAATACAGGATACGGGCAGTTACTTTGTTTATTTGACTTGCTCAAATCTATGGGCACAGATTTAACTCATGAAATCACAGCTGATCTCAAAGTAAAATTGCACACAGTAAAATAACTGTAGGAGGTAATACAGGGAAGGATACCACTCCCTAAAAACAAACATATCTCTTTGCTGCAATTGGATTTGCTCTACTCCATTTTGTACATCAGAGGAGACATATGAACATATATATATATATATACATATTTCTACTAATTGAACCCCTAAATTAATAAACTACTTATAAATCAAAACATGCCTTTACTGCTTCAAGTTCATTAACAAACAGTTAAAAGCTTTGTTGCAAAAGGTTTAACCACCTTCTTGAGACATGGGAACTGGTATTTTTTTCTGTTCAGATTTACAAAAGAAGAAAAGGCAACTGGCTGCTGGATAGTTGCTAAAACTTGCTGATTTAATAAGTATAAAAGACAGATACATTAAATCCTGCATGCATTGGATCCCTTTTTCAGCAAGGTACAATGCATTGCGTAGAATTTCCCAATAAAAGCATTTTATTGGTGCTTATGATCAGAAAGTAAATGCCTGAATCAATATATAGTAAAATCAAGTGAAGCAACTTGCATGCAGATATGAAATATCCTATCTACATGTGATGCCATGGCTTATCATGCTTGTGAACTTGTAATGCTGGAGGATTGGTCTAAGAGTACTTCTATTCCTTCCAAGATTTTTTTTTCTTAAAGAGAATGTAAAGTTGAATAAATAAAATAATATTAGAATCTATTTCAACTTGTGTTGCTGTATTAGTTATTTTATTATGCAATATTATATTGCTTAGGCAACTATCATAAGCACAACTACTTGAAATCAAGTTCCACTTTCATCAGTAGTATTTACTTTCAAGTAAATATGAACACACAATTATTAATAATTAAGATTGGTATTTTTCATATATCCTATTTAAAAATCATTCTTGAAATGGATGTTTTCCCACTGTGTACAAATGATCATTACAGAACATAATAGTGTTAAAAAAATTGAAATAAAGATTGAGAGAATCTGAAATCCATAAATGGATCTATCTACAGTTCCTGCTATATTTTCTTTTACCATAAAAATATGTCCAATTGAGAAAGTAGGAAAATTCTACAAAATCTGGATTAAACAACTGGCTATGTTAGAAATTTGAAAAACTAATTCAGAAAAATTTCACTTTATTGCACTTTACTGCTGCTCATTAAAGAAACTATTTCTCAAATTACTAAATGAGGGTAAGGAGGAAAAGCTGCAGCTGCTTTAAAAAAAAACTATCAACTGCAATTTCTTCAAGTTCACTTAGAAGTCTAGAAAGCAATTGGCTTCTTTAATGAGCAGAAGATAGCTAGCTAGTCTTCATGGAGGCTCAAATGACTTTTCCCACATTATTTGAGAAACATGCCCAGCCTCAGTTTACTGCTGGTTTTTTTTTATGTTGGTTATAGATAACAGGAGAAATATTTAAAATATTTTAATTTAACTGAATTAATTTAACTTATCTTTTAGCTGACCAACCAGATTAAAAAAGAGGCATAACCAGTCAAATCCAATAAACCTAGTTCTTCCCAATCCACAGTTATTCTTCCAAATTTCAAATTCATGAACTCTGGTTCATCAATATACAAGCACTCTATTTTTTTTAAAGGGTTTGGATTTTCACAAGACAGTTTATAGTTCCACAAATGTTTCAAATTTTGTATTTTATAAATATATATACTTGAAAACATTTTTTCAGCCTGTTTGTTAATAAAAGGGGAGTCAACGTGAAAACCAAAAGATTTAAACATACTGCTGATTCTTGAATGAGAACTGAAATGAGGGGAAAAACGATTTAGAATACCCTATTAGTGTATATGTGCCAAAAATACATAAAGCAAGCAACTGCGATTTAATCTGTTATCTTGATGTTAGTACTCTATCAGTCTTTGTCACTTCTTTCAATTAAGTAAGCTATTTTTCAGGAAACATCCAAAAATAATAAAAGATGCCTCACATTATGGATTATTTGTATCCTGTTATTTTTTTCAAAATGAAACAAATTGTATTGAAGTTCTACCTTAAGAGAGGCCAGTGGATGTTCTGGACCAAGTAAACTCCAATGAAATGAAGCCAAATCTTCATCAGGTAGAATGTGATTACCTAAAATATACAATACAATACATGCCCATATGAATTACATCAGTATCTGGAAAATTAAAATATCCTATTTACAGTATTAAAACCAGGGTCAACATAACTTTTAAAACAGTTAAGAATATGAATGAAATGTATTTTAAACAGTAAGTTTATATCATTAGATAAATCTTCACTTATGCGTGAACTTAAATAAGTGCTTGAAATTAATGAAGCCTGATTAGTTTTTGAACAATTCCAAGCTATGTAAACCTTTTAGTAGGAAAGAAGAAACAGGAGACAAAAGCCTTCCTTCTTCCAATGCCTCTCTACTTCTGTGATGGTATTATACCAAAATTGAATATAGGTTCTGCATCAGTGTAGAATAAGTAGCATAGTACAGAACCATTCCAATATGTAATCTACCCATACTTCTGGAATTAATAAATTTCCAACACTGTCAATCAACAAAGATGAAGTTTTGAGGTTCAACTTTTATGTTGACACCCCAAAAATCTATCTGATTAAAACATATGATACACATAGTTTCATTTTGGTAGTGTTGTTCTACCATGGAAACAGGTTACAATGCAACAGTGTAGGTTCAGATGGTAAAACATTGAAATCAACTGCAATTTTTTTAAAAAAATATCTTTAATTTTAATTATGAGAATACAACACAATAGATTGAATTATCCTTGTTATACATTTTTACATTTTACTTCATCATTTATAATCTCCTTATTTAATATATTACTAATTAATCTAATCGTAGACCTTGTCTTCTACTACATAATCATTTATAAAATTCATTCCATATTTTATAATATTTAGACTCTCCTTTGTCTTTTATTTCTAAAGTTAACCTATCTGATTCTGCACATGCCATAATTTTTCTTATTATTTCTGTTTCTGAAGGTATTGTGCAATATAATATTCCAGCCTCCGTCAATACATGTACTATTAAATACATTATTTTCTGTCTTTTTCTCTTGTGAGACCTTTTCTATCAGAGTTTTGGGTCACACTAGAATGCAGAAAGCAAAATAGAGCTAGAGCCATCCCATAAAACCAGCTAAGTGGCTAGCCAGGCAATCATCCATCTGTAATTATGAGGTTGAGGATGATCATGATGATAATGAAGACAACAAGACACAAGACATTTAAGTTCACTATCAAAGATGTTCCAGTTTTGAGAAAAGAAATATAAAGTTGTTGAATCAGTATTTTCAATCATATCAAAACATACTGAAATACTACTGACTACTTCCATCAAAGTTCTCAGCAATTGTTGGAAAAACAGACAGAGATAAGTGACCAAGACAGAAATAAGATGGAAGGCTACATTCTTGATGCAATCATTTCTAAAAGAGAAAAACTGTGCACTTGGTGGCGAGCAATACAGTATATTTGATAGAGATACCGGAACCACTAATATCTTCAAATCTAGCCTTTTTAGTCAGGAAATCCTGCACTGAAACATCTCTTGATCCTCATTTTCTTGTGGAAAACAGCCAAATAAGAATTACATCACTGACATGCTAAAATTCAGTAATCCAGATGGCATCGCTATTCCAAGAAAAAGTATAAACAGTATCACTGCAGCTATGGGCAACTCATAAAGTCAAGAAGAGCTTTATAACGCTTATACTAACTATATTCACAAAGTAAGCTACATTGTACAACTTATCTTCTCTAGTAGTTGCATTTTCTCTTTGCTGATAGCATCAACCAGTTATCATTCTTGTCTTCATCTTTTAAAACACAAAACTGAAGAACCGATTGATTTGAAAATAATCTTTGTGTATGTCCAGCTTTGTGGTTGATGCCTACATTCAAACACTAAACTAAAATTGATTTAAGATTTTTCCCTGTATCTCTTTTGCCAATACCTAATTGGTTACTCAAATAATCTGAACCAGAGTCTGTTAGAGGGTGTATTTGTAGAATGATGCTCTTAGTATGGAGCAGAAAAGGCTGTCTTCAAATACACAAGTAGCTTTTTCTTATTTTGTATATTTTTACGTATCTGTTTTGAATAATATTTTTAGAAATAAAAAAAGTTTTTCTGACCATCATTGATTTTTCTTCTGTGAATTGGGTAATTGTTTTGTGATTTGTGTGAGCCTTAACAAAATAGAATTTGTCTGTGGTAAGAACATTTAAATACCGTTCTTTCTCTTCCTGAAGAACAGAATATGCAGATCTGACAGTAGGCCTTTTCTATGGTGCTCTCTACTTAAATGAGATATCCTTCTCCGAGAAGAATATCAGTCCCAACTCTCCTTATATTCCATAAGGGAGTTAAAGCAGTTTGGGATGCTTTCAATTTTTTACTGAGTCTGGAAATCTCTCAAAGCTTATATTTTTACTTACAGACTTTCACCGGTATATATTTTGAAGTTTGTGATATAATATTGCTGCCCAGAATATTGATTGGGGTGGGCTACAATATTAACAAATATTGTTAAATAAGTCAATCAATGAAGTATAATTATATGTGGGAATAATCTTTGGGACACAAGGCAACAAAGGAAACAGTCAGATAAAAGGCAACTGGTCACAGCAGGAATGTGAGTAGGGCATGAGACTCAATGAACCCCTGCTAGTTTTAAGGCTATGAAGAGATGAAGACATGCAAGATTCTGCTAATATAACCTGACAATAAAGTAGAATTTGCTCATCTGGTTGTGTGGTGGCACAGTGGTTAGAATGAAGTATTGCAGGCTAATTCTGCTGACTGCCAGGGTTCAATCCCACCAGCTCAAGGCTGACTCAGCCTTTAATTCATCCAAGGTTGGTAAAATGAGGACCCAGATTGTTGGGGGTAATACGTTGATTCTAAACTGCTTAGAGAGACCTGTAAAGCACTGCAAAGCTGTATATAAGTCTAAGTGTTTTTGCTATTCCTATCTGGTCTACCTCATAAGGCTGACAAATACATTGAAATCTTCAAATAAAGATATTTATCTACAAATAAAGATAATTATATGCAAGCAAATACATCTTAACATCATATAAAAGCTAAATCATTATCTCAATTTCCTATGTATTGTATATGTACACAAATTTGCTACTGTGGATATTAGAGAAAGGTTAGTAATTACAGCACTGTATAGTTGGAATCACAATTATTTCACTATTTCTGGTCGTATTCAGTAATACTGCATTTCACCAAGTGTCTATTCAACCAGAGTATACTGTAGTGAACAAAACACTTTAATTTCTAGCTAAATAAATAGCATTTGGTGGCAGTTACACCTAACTCTAAGTCAAACAGTAATTTGGGTTGCATGCAAAGCAGCACTTTCCTGCCCTTTTCACTGCCCAATCAGCACAAAATCCCACACATCTGTAGCCACTAAGTTCTTCTCTATTTTAATATCATTCTTATTTTGTTGACATTCCTTGTTTATCTTATTTTACCCTAGAATTATTTTATAGGACAATAGAATTTTCTAGACAGATATGCTCTTCATTTTAAAAGTATCCAGAACTAAAATTCTTTCCTTTTCTAATAATCTTTATTTATTCATAATGACTGTACCTGTAAATATCATCCAATTAAATTAAGAAAAAATTAATTGCATGTACATTTTGTATAACATTCAATTAAGTGATATGAAAATGTTGGTTTTGGCTTGACAATTACCCAATTAAAATGGGCTGATTTCCAAATAGCTAAAATGGATTCAATGGAATTTTTCAGAATATTCACTGTTTATGATTACAAAACTCCAAGTTTTGTATACATATAATGTATATACATACACATGTACACACATGTTTACCTACCTAAAAGAGCAGCAAAAATAGGAAACCGATTTGGATTCAGGTCCAGTTGCTTGGCAACTTCATGCATCAGGTATTGGCTTGTTGTGAGGCTTTTTCCATTACGGCTCAGTTTTAGGGCATGGGCACTGAAATAGTAAGGGATGTTGCACAATGCATAATCTGAATCATATGCAACCAAGCCATGAAAACCTTTTTCTCGGCAAAAACCAATTACTTCTTGATGGTGATCTTCAATACTTTGTGCAACCTATGCAAAAGAAAAGGAAATGCAAAACAGTATATTAAAACTTGGCTTCCATTTGTATATACAAACCAAAGTCTACATGAATATCACATTTTAAAAAGTTCATATGTAGAATATGAAATCATAGTTTGCCAAACTTTATACAAATTAAACAAAAAGTAATACTCAGGCATCCCTCAACACAACACTGCTTTATATTCAGCATTCTTTTGGATGAAACTAGTAATCTTGTTCAGAAAGAACTTGCAAGGAAATCATTGTACAGTGATACTTCATCTAATGCTTTAAGACCTCTTCCCCACTGGCAAGTCAGTCTGCATTTTGAGAAAACCTGCCTTAATAAGTTTATCATATTCCATCCTACTCTTCTGGTGGTACAGCAGTCAAATAACTTTTTCTGTGCTTGACAGCTTGACCAACTTTCCTTGAAATTCACCTACAATTCTATTTCTTCTCATTAAAGAATGACCCTGGAACTTCCATTAGGTCAATTTCTATGGAATAATAACACCTTGAAAGGGGTCTATTTTAGATCATTCAAAGTGGAAAATTTTTAAAGGTATTATGAAGCATTTCCTAATATTTTTTTAAAAAAATACAACTGTTATATTATAAAAAATAATTTAGAACTAGATAGGGAGGTCTTTCTCAAGAAAGGTAAAACCTCAGTTCTCAAGAGGTTAAAAATAAAGGGTAAGTAAAACTAAAGATTCAGAAATACTGATTATATGACATTTTATGTAGCAAAACATATATTCTCAACTTTGGGTCCCCCCACCCTTCATTACTCTCAGTCTGTTTTCCAGAAAATATATGCTTTCAATATTTGTTACATATATTAGAATTTAAAACTTTTATTCACTTTATTATAGTGGTGGTGATTTTTTTTTCTATTTAGAAACCTTTCAGCTGGTGGATTCTCTTTACTCAGAAAAAGTAAGTAGATTCCACATTTCTAAGAATTCAACTATCTGTAATTTTATTTAGAATTTAAGAACATTTAAATTATTTTAAACTTGCTATAAAACTAACATTAACTTTCTAATAAAAATAAATGCTCCACTGTTTCTTAATAGCATATTTCATACATTTATAAATTAACAGAACCTATCTTAAACTCTTCACAAACTTATGTATTTCATATATTTCCATTTTCCACAAAATATTGATCTACTCTGAACAGTAACAGTAATTTTTTTTCTAATTACATCAACATCTCTGGAAAATTTATACACCTAGAAAACTAGTTAGAATATGATTATGAGCATGGATTCATTTAATGATTCTGAGATCCCCTTTATCATTTTGCCAATTTCCATTCTTTCATGCCAAAGGAATTTCAGAATAACCTGACTTGCCATTTAGCAAGAGAAGTTTCCATAAAAATGCCACAATGTCAGATGTCCAGCTTTGTGGCAATTAGACGGACCTTCTCTTGCATTGCTTCAAATTTATGAACTGTTTTCCACATTTAGATTCCACAATTTCATAACAGGAATTTAAACCACCTTTTTCCATCAATCCTTTTAAGAAGCTGAATTAATAATATGTGTAATTTACTGTATTTAACTGTTAATTGTTAAATTTACCCTAGACTGGTAGATGTCTTAAATGATGTATAAGTAGAAAAACAGTACTTATAGTACAGTCAAGCTCAATCATGAGTTTGTGGGACTTTTTTCGAAGAAGAATATCATGATGTTTCTTGTATTAAATATAAATAAGCTATTTTCCTATTTCCTAAGCTATTCATATAAATATGAATATTTATAATTCATATACAACTGAACAACTATTTTGAATATGGAGAACAGAACTGAGGATTTTTCCTTTAGAACACTTTCTCTCCCAGTCTCTTAGAGACACCCACACTCAACTGAACCATAAACAGAACTTCCTTTTCCTTTTGTAAATCCATATTTTATATTAATCTTCTATTTGCTCCATTAAAAGCTAAAATGTAAAATTATAAATTTCAATTTCCACAATGACCATTCTTCTCAATTGCCCAGTAAACAATGCCAATTTGGTGGTGAAATCAGACTAGGTGCCCACACATACAACCAATATTTTGGGGGGGGGGGAGAGACAGGACTGACAGTGGTTAATCAAGTTTTATGAGCAAATCCTAATTAAAATATAAAAGCAATGGAAAGACTCCAGTATTACAACTTTCCTCTGAGATTTAAGAATATCAAAATCATGAAAAAGAAAGCAAATATATTTATTATGCATGATATACTAAACATTTCCTTCAAAATAGCTTTATTACAGATTAGGTCTCCCAGATTTGATTCCTTTCAAATATAATGGATTATGTAGTCTTTGGTGTTCACTGTGCTTGGTTTCATTACCAAAGAAGATAACATAATCAATTTTAGAAAATGTTTCCTTGTTTTATATAGTAGTGGTCTATGTAGGTGGGAGTGGTCTTGTGATTCTTTGATTAGGCCGTTTACTGTTAGCTTGTTTGCCTGAGTTGTTGGATCCTTGATTGGGCTATTGTTTACCTCTTGATTGCTGGTCTAGTGCTAATCTTGGTTTTAATCTTTGCTTATCTGGGTGTTGATTGCTGGACAAGAAGCATTTTTATTTTTTTTTATTTTTTTTTCCTTTTCTATTGTCTCTTGAACAGCATTTAGGTGTTGTTTACCTCTATATGGCTGGGAATAGCAGATGTGTCTGAGTGCCAGGCTTCCATTAATTCACTAATAGTTTTTGAGATTGGGATTTAGTTTGGTCTACAATGCTGAGTATCAAGAAATGATAGTCTGTCCATGGACTGTGAAATTAAGGAGTCATGTCTTCTGGCTGCTAGTTGGTGTTCATGGATGTTTAAACAACCAAGCACAAGAGAGTAGCAGAGATACCACAGTTCAATCCTGAGCTACAAGCATTCTTTTCTATCAGCAATGGAACATAACTGCTATAATCCTCATTAAGTACAAACTTTGGCCAAAGTAGATTAGATGGGTGACAGAATGTATAATCTGACACATTTGGATAAATTGGAGAAACAGTCAAATAGGTAGTGCATAGTGTCAAATCACAGAAACACAGCATTTCACTGAAAGTTATTTAAAATTGCATTATGTATCTACCAGTATAAATCTGAAAGGCAGTTAAAATGCATGTGTCATGTATTGACATATTAGGTGTTCTGAATATAACTTCCCACGATCCTCTTATTGTTTAGACTCATATATATTCTCTATTTCTTATGCAACTTATTAAAATTATGCATTTGAGATTCCAATATAATGTGAATTATATTCATGAATCAGACATCACAGTACATATTATAACAAACTGTCATCATGATAGAATTTATTTTATATTTTTAATATTATCTTTCACTAGAACTTTATTCCACTAGAGGTAATGGTTTTGTTAAGCCATTTCACATTTAAAAGATTATGGCATAGAAATAAATATCTTATTGCAACTTTCTGTAAATTTAGAGGAGGAAGAGTTATTGCTAATAGATTTTAAAGTTTGCATTACAATATAACATATGCTTTTATTTCTATTTTATAAGAAAATTCTTATTAAGTGTTGGAAAGAAAAATGTTTTAATAAAAACTTCAGAACATCCATACTCTTTGAAATCACTGATCCTTTTTCTTCAAAGACTACTGTAAAAATGGGTTTCCAGCTTCAAATTATGTATTCATTAGTAACATCTGATTTACAGAAATATGATTGCACGTAGCAGCTTTCCACTTCTGATAGATGAAGAACAAGAACAGAGCAATCTAACTTGTTCACTATGTTACACTTAATGTCTGTCACTTATGTAAGCCAATCATTATACCAGATTTGTCGGACTTGTAGGTTTACTAAATTTCTTACCAGTTACAACTGAAACAAGGGGAGGGACTTCCACCAGCAACTTAGTCTGAAGTATCACAGCCATTCTACAACACAGAATGAATTCTAGACCTTAAACTGTTAAGTTTCAGTCAGAAAATAATTTAACCCACACTTCCAGAAAGAAGTGTCATTATGTTTTCAGTTTCACTGAACTTATTAAAAACTAACTTTTAATATCCATGTCTAAAAATATTCTGGGGGTGGAAAGGATCCTTTGTCTCTCTACAGCTAAGCTTTATATGCCACAAGGTAGAGCCTGGTAACATCAAGCTCCAATGACGAAACTGTACATGATCTGTAAAGGTCACATATCTACTCAACTATGCAACATAATTGACAAAACTCTCTTTTTAGGAGAACTATGAGTTCAAGAAGGATACCTCACCAGTAGATTTATTTTAAGGGCAAAATGAAATAAAATGAAACACTATTACAACTACTGTCATGAGAACAATACTACATAATTATTTGGGGGGGGGTTTAAGAAAAAAGGAGGAATGACTATGGTCATTGATTTACATGTAATGAAATCTGTAAATCAAATATGATAAATTTATTCAGCCATATATATAATTGAGTTTTGTTGCTGTACAGTAACAATTTAAAACTTAGTAGCTTCTACAAAACTGTAATTAAATGATTTACAATGGTGTATTATTCGTCAAAAATTTCAAACTTTTGTGCAGTTCAAGCCACAAGTTCCCTGGCCCTCTAAATCATAGATTTAAAAAAAAACTTTTAACAAACAAGCAACAAAATGTTGCTTGCATGCATTTTCTGGACAATTGCCTAATTTCCCATTTATGATTTAAACAAATTATAGAAATGATTCTAATGATTCTTAAAACAACTGAATCAAAAATAACTGATTCAAAGAGTGGTTATTAGGTTTAAAGGTCATTTTACTAATCTGAGGGATCAAAATAATGGAATAAAAAGCACCTGAACCTGATGTTTTCAAAAAAAAGAACACAAAAGGCACAGTTAAAAAAATTAGAGTGCACCCAGAACAGAAATATAAAAAGATGGATTTTGTTCCCAACTGGCAATGCAACTTTTCTCCTGAATCAAGTATAATGATCACTAATTATCTTCCTTTATAGTTTATATTATAGTTTATAGCTATTTGTACAGGGAAAGAATGGACTTGACCTGCAGGCACTTAAGAATTATGGCAGAAGGCCTGAGGAGAGAGAGCAAAAAAACTTGTATGAACCAAGCAGAAATCCTCGTTCAGGAGCAATAGAAAAAGAAAATGGGATTCCTTGAATTGTTTAATTGGTCTCTGGTCTCGGACTGTAATAAATTGAATTGAAATTCAATTTATCAATTAATCTTAGCAACACATTAGGACTTCTTGTATTGTGGATGGGAGCCTTTGGATGTTCCCTGTTCCTCTCATCTGATTTTCAAAGCTCTATATATAAATAGAAAAATCCCTGTACAGATTGAGGACATCAGTTTGCTTTGCTAAGTCCTCTCCTATGCCAGCTCGGCCACCCTGTGCCTCCCTGCCTCTTAGTGAGGACGCAGGGAGACTGACTTGTTTCTACTCTGTTCCTGGGAAGGGAAGAGCTGTAGTTAAGACAAACGCAATACTGTACAAACTTTCGGGTCAACCCTGGATGATTATTAACGATCCAGCACGCTGGATCTCAGGAAATCTCGTCTCTCCGCCCAAGGTTCTAACTCAGCTAGTTTTCGACGACATTTTGCGGATATGGGAAAACAGAACTTCCCTCTGGAATAAGTCAAACCATAACCGGGAAGGAAAAGTCTGCTGCCATCTTTATTTATGCTGCCCCTCAGTCCACCGCACGGAAGGGGGGGGGGTCTCAACCCAGTAAGGTGGCCATGAATAGAAGGGCGGCAGCGCAGAAGTTGGTCCCCAATGGGCGTCAGGCCCCTGCTCAAGGGCTCCCCTTCCCATGAGACGGGTGGGGAACCGGAGAGCGCGAAGAGAGTAGAAAGAGCGAAAAGCACGGGACGAGGCTGGAGGGCAGATCGGGGCTAGGGGAGACGCACGCCAGGAGGCACTGAAGACGGCGCTGGGCAGCCCTCCGAGCAGGCCGTTGCTTTCGCTCGCTTACCTTGATGTGGAAGCGGATGAGGGCCAAGCGGATGCAGTGCGCCATGCAGACAGGCGGGAGAAACCAGACCTTGGGCGGCGGGGTGCCCTTGTTTTGGACGTGGCTGACAATCTGTTGGGCGGTCTGGCGCTCGTTGCCTTGCCGCTTCACCCACTCGTGGAGCCGGGCCTTTTCCAGGGCGCCGTTGAAGAAAACGAAGAGCTCGATGTTGCCGTTGAAGCAGGCCTTGGCTAGCGCCGCCAAGTAACCCAGCATGTGGTTCCATTGCCCGCCGCTCACCCAGTCCGTGTAAAAGCCGCCGTAGAGTCGGTGTAGGCAGTTGTCGGCGTCGATGAGGAGTCGCAGCGGGGTCTGAGGAGGCCTTTGGCGACCACCACCTACCAAGCTGCCCCGGGCCAGCTTCTGCAATTCGACGGGCACAACGGCACTCGGGCAGTGTTTCTCGATGTAGTCCTGGAAGCCCTGCACTCCCATGGCGACGGTGGGACCGGGAGGGCTGTTAGCGGGGCTTAGGTGGCGGCGGAGACGGTGGCGCAGGGAAGGAGCTGGCTGAGAAGAGCGTCTTCGGTCCGGGCGTGGAGGCGGCAGGAGCAGTTGCGATAGGTAGTGCTGGCAGAAGCTGGTGCTGGTTGTCTGATATTATTCAACTAAGGCGGACTGGTTGGTTGGTGGGTGAGCGGGCGGGCGGCGGCTGCAGTTACACGGTGGCTCTTCAGGGGGGAGTTGTATGGATTAGTGGGGGGTTCATGGCTGCTGCGCCCGCCATGTGCTGCTCTCACAGCGCCATGGCTCAGGGGATCCGGGCTACTGCTGCTGTGGCTGCTGCCGCTGCGGCTCCTACTGCCGGGGAAAGGAAGGGAGGGAGGGAAAAGCAAGGGAGGAGGAAGGGAAAGGAGGAAAAGAAGAAGAGGGGGGAGCGGCACAACGCGCAGGAAGCCAGCCCACTCGCCGTCGCGGAACAGGCGGGACTTGGCCCAGAATGCCGAGGCCGCCACTGCTGGCCGCCAGCTCGCTCAGGCAAGCGGAAGGCAGCTGGCCGAAGGCCGACGGCCCACTCTCCCCTCTCCCCTTCCACCTGAATGGCAGAGCGGGAGGGCAGGCTGGCCGCGCCAGGCCAGCTCCCCCTTCCGTCTCCTCCTCCGACCCTCCTTTTCCACCACCTCCACCCTCGACCAAGCCTCCTCTAGCAATCAGAACTGCCCCAGCGCCGCCGCCCTGCAGCTGGGGCGCAAGGCCTGTTGCATAACCCAAGCATGCGCACGGCGGGACAGGCGGGAAGAAAGCGGAGAGGAGGATTGGACCAGCAGGGGCCGCGCAAGCGGAAATGAGGGAGGGGAAGGCGCGTGAATGGCGGGTGGCTGTAGGGAATGGGAGGAAAGGGGGCCCGAGAGCGGCGAGGAGGAGGGGACGTGGAGGGAGGGGGATTGAAAAGAGGAGCGGGCGTTCGGTGGCTGGAAATGTACAAGTCACCTGTGGCGGACCTCAACTCTGTAAGGCTTGCTCGGCCAGGCTTCCTGCCGGATAACTGGGAACGGGCGCTAATCTTTATTATACGTGCAAAATCCCCCACTTCGAACTCCACTCCGAAGATTGCATTTGCGCCTCAGAAGTGGACCCCGCTCCGTGAAAGTGCACGCCTCAGTTCAGGCACGATAACATGTCACATTAGACAACCCAGTTCCATAGAATAGAATTAGAATAGAGTAGAGTAGAGTAGAATACAATACAATACAATACAACAGAATTCTTTATTGGCCAAGTGTGATTGGACACACAAGGAATTTGTCTTTGTGTAAATACTCTCAGGATACATAAAGAAAAGGTACATTCATTAAGAATCAAGAATCATAACATACAACACTTAATGATAGTCATAGGGTACAATAACAATCAACAATCAAATCATACTAGGAAACAGTCAAACGGGGAGGAGGATGGGGTGATAAGGAGTGTGAGAAGATTAACAGAATAGTAGTGTACACTTTGTAAATAGTTGAACAGTGTTGAGGGAATTATTTGTTTAGCAGAGTGATGGCTTTTGGGAAAAAACTGTTCTTGTGTCTAGTTGTTCTGCGTTGCACAGTGCTCGATAGCATCATTTTGAGGGAAGGAGTTGAAACAGTTTATGTCCCGGGATTTGAGGGGTCTGTAAATATTTTCACAGCCTCTTTGGCTCGTGCAGTATACCAGGTCCTCGACTGAAGGAGGTTGGGTAGTAATTGTTTTTTCTGCAGTCCTAATTATCCTTGAAGTCTGTGTGTGTTTCTGTTTGGGTTGCAGAACCAAACCAGACGTTGTAGAGGTGCAGATGAAAGACTCATAATTCCTCTGTAGAACTGGATTGGCAGCTCCTTGGGCAGTTTGAGCTTTCTGAGTTGGCGCAGAAAGAACTCTTTGTTGTGGCTTTTTTTGAATGAATGTTTTTGATGTTAGGTGTCCATTTAGGTCATGTGATATAGCAGAACCTAGAAATTTGAAGGGTCTCTACTGTTGATACTGTGTTGTCTAGTATTGTAAGAGGTGGTAGTATGGAGGGTTTCTTCCAAAGTCTACCATCATTTCTACGTTGTTTGAGTGCATTCAGTTCCAGATTGTTCCGGTTACACCACGAGGCAAGTTGTATAACCTCCTGTCTGTATGCAGATTCATCGTTGTCTCGAATGAGACCAATCACTGTTTGTGTCATCTGCAGACTTCAGTATTTTAACGTTTGAGATGCAGTCATTGGTATATAGGGAGAGGAGAAGTGGAGATATGCACAGCCTTGGGGCCCCATGTGCTGATTGTCAGGTATCGGATGTGATTCCGCTTAGCTTCATCTGCTGCTTCCTGTCTGTTGGAAGCTTATGATCACTTACAAGTGTTGTTCAGGTTCCCTAGTTGGTTTAATTTACTTAGAAGAGTGTCTGGAATGATGGTATTGAATGCTGAACTGAAATCTACAAAGAGGACCCTTGTGTAGGCATTTGGAGATTCAAGGTGTTGTAGGATATAATGCAGAGCTATGTTAATAGCATCATCTGTCGATCTGTTTGGTCTGTATGCAAACTGCATAGCATCTAACAGTAGATCCGTTATGGTTTTCAGGTGAGACAACTGAAAGATTTTCATAACTACAGATTCATTCATTCAGGGTGGTGTGTAAGTTCATTACTTATATATAAAGTGAACTCAAAATGCCTTTATAACATAGCATCAAGGCGAAACTTAAAGCACAAGATTTTTTTTTAATTAACAAATTTTATTCAGTTTTTCACATTAAAAACAAAAATCTCTTTTTAGTGGACAATTTAAAGCACAAGATTTATTTATTTATTTATTTATTTATTTATTTATTTATTTATTTATTAAAAGAATGATATGTGTGTGTGCGCGCACGTAGAGAGCTCTTAAAGTATCAAGAAATTGTAGTGTTGGAATTGACCTCAAAGATCATCAAGTCCAACCCCATTTTGTGCAAGGTTTGCAAAACATTTCAGGTAGATGTTATGCTGTTTAGTTGAAGGAATGAAGGAGTGAAGCAATCTCCAGTGAAGGAGACTGCCAGTTCAAGGGGCAGCCTATTCCATTAAGTAACAAAATTTACCATCCGGAATTTCTCCTAATCTAACTTTAATTATTAGATCTGGTCCTACCCTCTGGTTTTGCTCATCCATCCTGAAACTACTTTGCATACGTGATGTAGTAAGACTGTTGAAAGAAATAAGGGATATTAAAACAAATCTCTGACTTCCAAGAATTTTCTGCTTGGTGGCTGTTAAACTGGAGATAATTTAGCATATCCTGAGGATAATGGAGCAATTTGTAATTGCCTTTTTTGTAAATTGAGGATCCATTTTGGGACTGACATTGCTGAGATGTTTGTGATTTTTTTAATTTCCAATATTCAAGACTGGGAAATGGGTTTTGGGTCAAACAGCTGAAGGACCATTTATGTAGAAGGTAGTTCTAGGCCTCCCTTAGGCATGAAAACTGGCTGGGAGATTTGGGAGGCCAGTTACTCTCTCTTAGCCCAACCCACCTCACAGGTTGTTGTGGGAAAATAGGACACAGCTGGAAGACCATTTGAACACCATTGGCATTGACAAAATCACAATCAATTACAAAAGGCAGCTTTACTTGAAGCACATCTTGAGACAATACCTTTAATATGATTAAATAATAGCTTCTGCCTATCCCAGGTCCTTGGAAAGGGCTCAATAGATGGAGAACAAAAGCCAAATCCAGTTTAAACATCTGGCTGACTATGGCAAGCCAAAGCCAAACAAAGATCCTGCTATCAACCAGATACGCCAATACAAATACAGTAAATACTTTAATCTTTTCACAAAGGAACTGCAATCATTACAACACCATTCCTCTTGGTTTTCCTTCATCTAGGAAACCAAAAATCCAGGAAAAAAATTACAATTTTCTATATTTATTGATAATAAATGTATTAATTTTATTTATAACAATGTATATATCATCCAATTCTACATATCCTAGGTGGCTTATAAGATAAATGTGTGTATCAATACTAGTCAGCAATATAGAAATATGGCAGCCTTTTTGCGAACTCTCAATTAGAGAACAGTAAAATTTCTTCCAGGTGAATAACTAAGTCAGAGGTCTTCAAACTTGGCAACTTTAAGACTTGTGGACTTCAACTCCCAGAATTTGAAATTGGGTTGAAGAGTTGTAGTCCCCAAGTCTTAAAGTTGCCAAGTTTGTGGACCCCTGAACTAAGGAAAGAGTAGATAACCTTTTTTGATATCACCATATTCATGACCTTTTGTTACTGAGATAATGCTCTGGGATTCCTACTTTTCTAAGCACATTCTGTTGTCATGTTTTTTTATAGAAGTGTTTTTTCCATAATCAAAGCATATACTAATTTTTAAAAAAATATTCTTTGGCTTTCTCAGTTATCCAGTATGCAATACAGTAACCTGTAAGCAATACCTGCCCCAAGGGACATAAAGAAATAGAATGCTTTATCTTCTTTTTGACTGGCTTTCTGTGAACCTGTGAACTGCTGAGTCTTTACTGATAACAAAGGAGCTCTCGGTCTCAAAAATTAAATCCAGCAGTTTAAGGAGAAAAAAAAAACCCAAAATCAGCTATTAGCACTGATCATCAGACATGGAAAATATTCTATTTGCATATTTTGGATGTTACTACATCCAGAAAACTGCAGACAACTTCCTGTTCTAGACAAACCATATTTGGAAATCCTGAATATCCTATTGGAGTGCTTCAAATGGGTTATTCTGGGGCAGGGGGAAAGCAAAATATTTGGAGGGAAATCAGGAATGTGAATGATATTTTGCATTGCATTTTATATAGAGTGACCATTAGAGTATTAATTAAATCCATGAATATTGAAAACAGTACTATACAATTATTTTTTTAAAGTAGTGACTAAACATCTTAAAACAGCACCAATATTTATGCAATAATAGAAACACCTTCCCTTTTTCCTTTGTTTTTTGTGCCTGAAGAATAACCTGTAGTATGACTTCATTTCACTTCTGATTGAAAATCAACCCATTTCAGTTCATTGACATGTAGGAAATCAATGAGTAGTGGATTAATTTCCTATTTTACTGCATTAAATTTCCCATATTCTTGCTTCATATGCTCCATGTTCTAACTGCAATCCTATTTTTGCAACTTTGGATTTTCTTTTCTTACAAGATCAGCATCTACACATTCTGAAAACTAACCTAGCCATGTCACAAATATCATAAACTCCAATAGATCCTCAGATCTTCAAGTAGCATGTGTATGTGCCATTTGACTGGAAAGTCCATCACTTGGTTCTGTATCACTTTGTTATTTTCTATCTTTTGTAAAATACAGAAGCGTTTTTGCCTTTTGCTGTATAGTGATCCCTGATCTGAACTGTATACATCCATTGATAGGCAAAATAATACTAAATATTTTGGTCTTGCACTTAAGCTATCAATTTATGAAATAACAAGAAGGAACAAGATGGCATAAGAAAAAGAAATTCAAGTTCCTACTTTAAGTTTCCTTTCATCAGAATCATTGATGTTCATGTTTTTAAACAAACTCATACTTTTCTTAACTTGTATTTTGAAGGTAATATTACATTGGACTTTAAAGCCACATGCCAAGGGCCATACTGTAAAAACCAGATAGGGTCAAGATAAAGAACTAGAAGTATATATTTAATAATTTATTGCTATTCTAGACATCTGTTTTTAACAGTAATTAATTACTATGGGATGGCAATTTAGAAAAAGGTTTTGTAGGCATTGGGATTATATAGAACCTTGGGAACCTTTGGTTGTGGATCAAGATTTTTGAGTATTTTTTTCATAAACGTATGAAATCAGCAAAAACACATTTTATGCTACGTGTTTCAGTTGAGTGAAGTGTAAATATGATTTGCTATTTTCTTTTTCTTTACATTAAAATAAATATTGAAATTCATTGTAGGAACACTTGGTTTTGGGGCACCTGTGAAATCAATTACATCTTCCATAATTTGGCTTTCACAGCCCTGTAGTACAGTCATTCTCATGCATAAACTAGTGCAACCATCCATCTTTCTCTTGCTGAACTTTCAGTTCATGTAAAAACGCAGCAGTTAACATTATACTTCTTGTTAATTAAACCAAGACTATCCCTTAATTCGCTTGTAAAATGTTCCTGTCCATTGATGTCCAACACAATTTCATTATATTTTACAGTTTACTGTAATTTCTGCTTTTTTGTTTCTTATTAAAATTTCTCATGAACTTCATTTTTAAAAATGTACATTTTAAAAGTCTCTTAATGCACCATCTGTGCTGATGCCTTCTGCCTGGGTATGTTTTGTCAGTTTTCATGATTCAAAATTTCCTATTTCCAATAAGATGTTTTCTCCTGGCTTGATAATCCTAAAATAGCCATAAAATACCATGAATTTATGGCTCTCTCTTTTATTTTGTTCTTCTTCTGTCCCATCCTTATCTAATTTCATATTTTAAATTCTGAATAGGGCTATGGCTCGAATGGATGTGTTTCAATCAATTGAATCAAGAAATTCAATCAATTTCTACAGTCGACATTTTATAAATAATAAAAATGACACCTGTGAAGTTCCCAGATAAAAAACTGCTTAAGGCCTAAAAAAAAACCCCCAAACTCACAACAGGCTCATTTCCTTCTGGCATAATGGTTCTTTAGCATAGTCAGTGATGGATGTTAACAATCAGAGCTATCAGCTTTTCCTGTAACTGTTTCCAATATCATGGCTGATAACTTTCAACCACATGGCCTAGATAAAGCTTCAGATGGCACCTGGCATTGTGGTTGCACACCGTTTATCACTGTTATCAGTGTAGTCTAATATCTTACTATTCCCAAATGCTGTCTCCTGATATCCCATACTAATATTTTATTCTAAAGAAATAATCACCTTGATAATTTTCATATAAAAATTGAAAATGTCTTCATTTTTACTCCCCTATACACTTTAAATTAAGGTTCACAGATTTTAAGAAATATTGCTTAGAAGATTAGTCATTTTGTAATGGATGACCGCAATTACTTCTTAGTAAGATAATTAGTAAGACTTTTATATCAAGGTGAAACTAGAATACAGAACAAACCCTTGCAAAATTACATTGCACAAACCTTAATATAAGTTGCATTCCAAAGTATTTCAAAGGCTGTTATGTTCTAATTATCTAAAATAGGACTTTTATGCTAACAAATCAAGAAACCATGAGAATTATATATTATAGTCATTATAGATTGGATTAGATGTCACAAACATTAGATACCTAAAATAACCTCCGTGCTGAGATGAATTCAGCATGGGAATATTGTTTAACACTTCTAGCTTTCATTTTTCACCACTCTTATTGTAGATATTATTTCAACTTTTGCGTCTAACAAGAGTTAGAACAGAAGTTACCTAGATAACAGGAACCCGGTTTTTTTTCTAGTTATTGAGCCAGAATGGTAAACAAATTAGTTCTGTTACGATAGTATTTGCTATAATCATCCTCAGCTTTGTTCGCATTGATCTTGTTTTGTTGTCTTAGTTTGATATTGTATCTTTTTTCAGATTTTGATTGTTTTATATTTTCATTGAGGTACTTTGATTGGGGCTTGTCCTATAAATTCTATAAATATAAAACCATAATCATTTATAACCTCAGATTTCAACTCAGATTATTTCTGGTTTTCTAAAGCAAGGTATCTCGGGGCTCAAAGACCATTTTATATCATCTTTTAAGAAAAGAACATCTGTCTGCCTTCCCCTTTTATATTAAAAACTGATCCGATTAGCTATATTAAAATGTGGAGTTTGTATGTTTATTCTCCCATTTCGTGTCAACAGACTACAATTACAGTCAACAGACTACAATTAGGCAAAGAACAGAACTGTTCAAAATAGAACGGTTCAAAGAAATATTAACTTTTATCAAGGTTAGAGTTTGTTGTTTGTACTGGGAACTTTTTTTTAACTCTAGGCAGATTTGCATCTTATTACAATGGCTTAGGAATCAATTAAAACAACTTACGGAAAAAACGCTTTGTGGTACACAAAAGACTAACATTGTGTTTGTGGCAAACTTTTTCATTTTTCAATGAAAGGTGGTCTATTTCAATAACTTGAAGCCACCATAGCATATCCTTAAAATGCAACAATATTATTTTGACTGTTCTTCAGTAATTAGTTGGCTATCAGCCTGGAAGTTAAATGTTATGAAATTGACTGGTGGAAGATTGAAATGAGATGGAAAAATCCCTGTGTACCTTTCCCCCCAATGGTTCATTAAGATAAGCATGGTTGGACTTGATTATACTTGGAGACCACCAGAAAATCCTAGGGCCGTAAACTACTCTGTAATAAAAGAAACATTTTTTTAAAAAAAATGCAAAACAAAGCAGTGACAAAATCTTTTTTATTACTGCCTCAAAAGCAACATGAACATGTCCACCAGCTCACCAGGACTCCGACATAGCTGAAATGAGACTTTACTTTAAAATTTTATCGAGTTGGAAACTGCAGGGGAAAAAATAAATAAAACTAACAAATACCAAGTCAATTTTTGGAGGCATTTCAGTATTATTAATCAACTTGTGGAATTTTGGATAAAAAATTCTAAGTTTCTAAGTTTCTCACTCATTAATGGCACTGAATGGCTCTAGCAAGTTAAGGAGATAACTTTGCTGGAAATAAGAAAAGAAGGATGAAATATTCCTTAAGTCCTGGAAACAAAGATAGTATTCTATACAAGGGTCTACCTGATTCATATGGATATAAAGGGGAGGGAAGGTAAATCACAATCAATTTCACAAGATTTTCTTATTCTGACTTATCAGAGTAAACTTTAGTTCTAATCTAAAGTGTCAAACATGTGGCCTATGGGCCTGATGCATAACGCTCTGGAAATGCCCATGCCCAGTTTAGTGAAGAAGGAAAAAGTCACGATACATCATGGAATAACACCATGATGACGCGAATTTGACACCTCTGCTGTAATCTGGTCTACTTTGAAATAATCAAATAGTGCTTTCTTTGGTATGGTTTGGCATTACTGATGAATTTTCACTGAATTCACTAAAAGTTCCCTGCAGTGAGTATAAAAAGCTTTAATTTGAAGTTCCATTTTATTATTACCCTGTTTCTCCAACAATACAGCCTCCCCCAATAGGAAGTCCCAGCATGTTTTAAAGGCATGAAATGAAATTAAGCCCCTCCCCCAAACTAAGGCCTATGTTAAAATATGCAAAATGGGGGGGAATGGTGGGGGGGGCTTGCCGTTAGGAAGTACTTTTGTTGCACGCTCGGATATGGTGCTGCCTGCGTTGACCCCGATATGAAATGCCCCACCAATCCCAAGGTCAACATCCAAGCCGTCGCTGCCCGCCCACCCAAAGATGTAAGGGGGGAGGATTAAGTCATCCCCGAAAAGATGGCCTAGCCATTTTTTCAGGGCTCAAAAAAAATAAGACCTTGTTATATGAGAAACACAGTACCATTTTTATAATGATTCTAGCATCCGCATCACCACTATGCCAGTTCCTTTCCAAATAGAAAACATAGGTATTCTTCAACTTGCAACTACAATTGGGATCAGAATTTCAGTTGCTAAGCAATGTGGTTGTTTAGTAATTCATCACATGATCAGACCAATTTTATAATACTTTTAACTGCAGTCTTTAGCAAATTATTAAGTGAATCTAACTTCCCCCATTGACTTTACTTGTCAGAAGTTGACAAAGAGAAGGTTGCAAATCATGACCATATGACCGCAAAACATTGCAACCATTGTAAATGCAAGCCAGTTGCCAAGTGCCCAGCTGCGATCATGGGGTAGTTTGACAATCATAACCAATAGGTTGGAACACAAACCTAACAAACCTTGGAAGTAGTACAACATCCCATGCAACATCTGCAAACAAGACTTCTGGATGCTTGAAACACAAATCTGTAAAAACTGCAGAGAAATCTGGAAACTCAAGCAAGCAAAGCACCATAGATGCCTGTCACAACAAGGAGTAAAAGCAAATGTAAGTATAAATACAATTGGGGTTATGGGCATATAACAAAACAAACCTATATCATATCAATATTCTTTTATAGCATTAAAAGACTACTTTCCAGTGACCAAACTTGGAAAAAGACCAGCTCCAAGACACATCTTCATCAATCAAGCAAAAAAGAAATCCAAACAAACTAACCAACAAGAAGATCCTCAAGAAAGAACATCTCAAGATTATACTAACAATCTTACAAATATGGACAATGCTAACACATTACAACAGACAGAAACTACTAATGACACTAATACTGGAAACAATGGAGCATTGGGGGAGGGGGGAGGAGGTGTTGGTTTATCCACTGGAGATATGCATAGCAGTGTTGAATGGAAACATTTAGGAGATGGGTATATTGAAATAATATGTCATTCTACTAGACTAATCTACTTAAACATGCCAGAATCTGAAGAATACAAATTATTAACTGTAGATGAAGAAACTATCCAAGAAGGACAACATACTGACTTTACAGCTAGAAGTAATATGCATAACCAAATACTTCAAACTGTCATTAAACATTTGATCATAAATCAGATACCACCTTAAGAATGTGACAATATTCCCCATCATAGTAAATTTTACCACAAATATCAGAGACAGAAAAATCTGTTTTCTGTTTGGAAAGGAATTTGCATAGTGGTACTGGGGATGCTATCATGTTCATGTCTTGTTTAAGGATTTCCTGTTCAGTAGGGTTTTTGTGATGACACAAAGTCAAAGTTGGATGACTTAGGTGGCTATATAAATTGAATAAAATAAAATAAAATGAAGAAAACTGTTAATATGAAGTTCGTTAACTTTTGCAAATCCTTGCATATTTGCAAAAAGACAGGGGTTTTTTTGGCATTGCTATAATTTGTATCTATTCTTTAAAGGCTTTCCATTTATCCCTTGAGGTTTCTGACAATAGGAGATCTCAGATATATTATATAGGAAGTCACCAGAGAGCTCTCTCTTACTATTTCATTACTTCTGACAATTCACATTTTTCAGGGGGAAAACTTGTGATGATAGGATGCTGCCCATTTGCATGAGTAAAATTGTATTTACAAATTGTCAGTGAAGGGAAGTGGCCGCATACCTAGATCCACAACTGCTGTCTACTTCAAAAAGATACAAATGATTTCTTCATTAAGTCAACTAAAGTCCAACCGCTATTATGTCCTTGAAGTAACTTCTTTTTTCTATCTATATCTTACTGTAGAAATGTGCAATAATATCAGAATAAAATTGAACAGGAGCTGATACCCAAAAATGTTACCGTATATACTCGGATATAAGCCGATCTCGCATATAAGCCGACCCTTATAAAGCTGCCCCAAAATGAGGAATTTTGCAAAAACTCGCATATAAGCCGACCCCCAAATCGACTTAGCATGGCGACAGCGACTTGCTGGAGCAAGCGACTTAGCGTGAGTGTGGCTTCACACAATGAGAGTCTTGGCTCTCACTTGCGCGAAGCCGCTGCCTGCAGGCTTCCCCGCCTCCCATCGAGTCTGCCAGCTGATTGGCTGTACAAGCCGCTGCCCGCTTCCGGCGATGAGAGTCTTGGCCTGCTGCCGAAGCCGCTGCCGCGGCGAAGGCGATGAGAGTCTTGGCTCTCATCGCGCGAAGCGCTGCTCGGCGAAGGTGATGAGAGTCTTGGCTCTCATCACGCAAAGTGCCCGGCTTCGCGCCGATGAGAGCCAAGCTCTCATCGCCTTCGCCGGGCAGCGGCTCGCGCGATGAGAGGCAAGACTCTCATTGCCTTCGCGCGGGCAGCGGCCTTCGCGTGATGAGAGCCAAGACTCTCATCGCCTTCACTGGGCAGCAGCTTTGTGCGATGAGAGTCTTGGCTCTCATTGCGCGAAGCCGCCATGCTAAATCGCTGGCTCCAGCAAAATCAGATTTATTCGCGTATAAGCCGACCCCCAAATTTGGGGGGAAAAAAAAGCATTCTAAAGTCGGCTTATATGCGAGTATATATGGTACCATGCTTTCATACATCATGTAGTCACCTCATTTTCCAAAATAGTGTCTAAGTATTAGGAGAAAAGTAACATTTTCATGTAAATACGTACATTACAGTAGATGCCATAATTATGTTTATGTAAAAGTAAGTCAATTCTGAATCCTATGCAAAATTTAGAATTGTATTCTAGAATGATTTCTATATTTATTTTACTATAATAAATAAAGTGATAATATAATATAGTACTACTAAACTATCTATTTATTATTTAATTTATGGCAGTTTACATTACAAACATAAATTCATCAGAATAAAAATGGTATATTTATGCATCTGTAGTGCTACCCAATTCATTCATAAACTATTAGGCTTCAGATGCCTTGGAGGAAAGCTTTGTCTTCAGGGCCTTTCTGAAAAACACCAAAGTAGATGCAACCCAAATATCTGGGGGTGATGATGGTGCAACAGAGAAGCACTAATTTCAGCTTCCCCCCATCCTATGACTATGAGATAACTTAAGTTTTTCCACCTCAGAAAGTACACTAGATTGAAAGTATACTTTCAATCTGCAACACCTGAAGGTTCCTACATGCCAAAGTACGTAGGGTTTTAAAAGTTAAAATTAGCTCCCTTCCATCACATTAAGATTGCAACTGGTGCACGAGCCCAGACTAGGCAAAGTCTCCTTTCCATCTATGCATCCTAGAGCTCCTGGTGGCATGGTGGTTAGAATGCAATACCACAGGCTAGTTCTGCTGACTGCTGGCTGAGTGTAGTTCAGCAGTTCAAATCTCACTAACTCAAGGTTGACTCAGCCTTCCATCCCATTCCAAAGTTGGTAAACGAGGATCCAGATTGTTGGGAGCAATATGCTGACTCTGTAAACTACTTAGAGAAAATTAAGCTCTGTGAAGTTATATATAAGTCCAAATACTATTACTTGATCTTAAGAAAAAAATATACAGATTTTGACTGAGATTCAACTATTTCCTTGCCAATGTAACAAGAATCAACCATATGTCCCAAGATAAAGAAGACTATAAAATAGCAGAGCAGTTTCCTGACAGCCACAGATCTTATTGCACAAATGTGCTGGATGGTAGTGAACTTTGTCTTCTGAGAGGTAGCATCTCCTTTTGCCTTTAGAAACTTACTTGTTGATATGCTTCGGGTGCCTGTAAATATCCACATGCTGCCACTTCAGAAGAACTGAGTGTCTTTTGTCACACATATAAGGATCATTCTTCCTTTCTGAATGCTCACTTATTAGTTACTGTATGGTTTCATTAGAGGGGTTATTTATTTATCCCCTATAGGAAATGTTCCTTTATCTTCTGGATTTGAAGGAAATTATTCTGGTTTGGTTGTGTAAATATATATACAGCTCTCATCTGTCTTCTGCCTATGAATGTAAGATTAAACAAGCTGGAAACTGGCATCATCTCCAAGGTGTTTTTTCTCCTTTGGGTTTGAAATATGAAATAATAGTATAATTGATACTTAGCACTGTCCGTATATATAGCCAGGTTATTGCAAAGGAGTTTGGATTGGACAAATGTGCCACTCCCACAATAAACAGGAAAAATAGTCAAAACTAAAAGAATCAAGATGCCTATGAAAATAATATCAAAAGTCAGGATGAAGAAGGTCACTACATATACCTGTGCATCTTTCAATCTCAAGCACCCTGAAGACAAGAAGAAAGTTAGGAGTGAGTACATCAGAAGAGTGAGGAAGATCTTAAAGTACAAGCTTGGTGACAGAAACACCACCAAGGCTATTAGCACCTGAATCGTTCCAGTCAAAAGGCAGCTTGACTTGGAACAGCTTACATCCTGGGACAATACCTTTAACATCATCAAACATCAACCATATGCTTATCCCAGGTCCTTGCGAAGGTAGATAGGTGGATAATATGACAAATCCAGATTAAACATCATAAGTGATCACAAAGGAGGAGGAGGAGGAGCAGGAGGAGGAAAAAAAAATAAAAAAATAAGAAAGACAAAAAAGTCTGGATAGTGGATGTGGCAGTGCCTGGAGACAGCAGAACAGAAGAGAAAGAACTGGAGAAGATAACAAAATACAACCTACAAATGGAAAGATAGATAGGTAGGTAGGTAGGTAGGTAGATAGNGATAGATAGATAGATAGATAGATAGATAGATAGATAGATAGACAGACAGACAGACAGACAGACAGACAGACAGACACCTTGGGTGCTATAACAAGGATATTTTAATTATGAAGTCATCAAATGTATTTATTTGATCAAATTTATTGAACACATTTTTATTTTTGAGTTTTAAGGATCTTGATGCTTTTCTGTTTCTACCTAATAAAAGTGAATGCCAGACATATTCACTTCCTTGACT
The DNA here is from genome assembly GCA_004320025.1 of Laticauda laticaudata. Lineage (NCBI taxonomy): Eukaryota > Metazoa > Chordata > Lepidosauria > Squamata > Elapidae > Laticauda > Laticauda laticaudata. The sequence continues at coordinate 54,107 of BHFT01001662.1, forward strand.
GATTTCATTGATTTTGGTTTAGCAATTTTTAAATGCAGGTTTAAACCATCCATTTGTTTTTTAAAATAATGAATTATTAATAGGATTAGATGGATCAAGTGTTTCAAATGGTTCAGAAAAATCCTGTAACAATAACAAAAATGGCAACAACAATTACACACTTTTACTAAGATGTGGTATGAAACAGCATTCTGCCAAATAAATACAAATAAAATTATCTCATGACCCAGTAAATAAACACTGAAGATTAAAACAACCAATGCAACAATATATTAAAAACTAGATCTATAATAATTCTTTAAAAATGTTACCAATATGTTATATAAGAACAGTGTGGAGAAAGCAAACCCTACATTTATTTGCCTTTTTAAAAAAAAATTTCTAAAATCCTTTTAACCTGGTCAAATTCTCTTCACAGAGTGAAAGAGGGATGATTCCAGAATTGCAGGGCTCAAGCAGTGTTTCTCAAATTTGGCCACTTAGGTATGTGGACCTTTGATTGGAGAATTCTTGCAGTTGAAATCCATATATCTTAAAGTGGCCAAGATTGAAAAATACTGGAGGCCAAACTCTAGAAATTTTGACCCTGGAGCAAGGAATAAAAAAAGGCACTGCTCAGAGGAATGTTAAAAGTGGATTAAAGGGGAAAGTATAATCCAAGGAATAAAAGGAAGGCATTGCTCAGAGGAATGTTAAAAGTGGATTGTAGGGGAAAATAAAGGAAAGTTGTTATAGCACTGTAAACCTTACAATCAGAGGCCTCTAAAAAAACAGTTGTGATTTGAACAAAGCCTTGGCTTGAATGGGGACATCAATAAAAAATCCAGGCCACATGAGAATAACATGAAAATAGCGCTATTTTGAACTAACTGAAAACACCCACTAGAAGACTTGTACAGTAATCTAGACATAAGAGAACCATGATAGGGACCCATAATACTGTATCAGGAAGTTAAAATAAATTAATAAACAGAAAATGAGTCTGAGAGACCTGCAAAAAAATGGGAGGAAACTCAACTGAGGATGGGAAAGATGAGCAGACTGAATAGAGCAAGCTCATTTTTGTCCACTTTTAATTTGAAGCAGTGGTCCAAGAAGAAGGGATCCCATTATACAACTGATCATGAAGAGTCACAGAAGTTCAATAGCCTTGAATGTCATCAGTTTAATAATAATACTGAAAACCCCAATAGTGGATCAGGACACCCATATAAAGGGAAGTATATCAAGAACAAACAAATAAATGACTAATGTCTGGCAGATACCACTGCAAGAGGAAATTCCTGTGACTGAGACCCATCATGCGATGCTGCAAAAGAACAAGAAGAAAAAATTCAAAACAAATAAGCATATGATGCCCAAAGTCTATATCTAGAGACAATATTGAATAGTCCCCTGTGTAAAATGTTGCTGTCAGATTCAAAAAGGGCAACACCAATGTCAGCATAACTTGGCATCATAAGTGTCCAAAATCCTGATTGATTCAGATTGATCAGCCTTTAAGACCAAGAGAAGGCAACTCTCTTAAGGATTTTAGACAAAAAAGCAAGCAGAGGCATATGCCAGGAACAAAGCCAAAAAGAGATCCTGAACAGGTTTCTTCTACAAAGGACAGAAAAAGGTGTTTTAAAAATCTGGAAAACTATGCCAGATAATAGAGTAAGAAGGTAGAAGAGTAGGATGAAGAAAGGAAAGAAAAGGATCAGCTGAGGAAGTAATATCAATAAAGCTCTCCACAATTTATCAAATATCATAATATAAAATGGGGTGGATTCAAAACAGGAAGAAGAAAAATTAGCTATGTTCACTACTTTGACTACAGAGAAGCTGAAAGAGAAAAGCAGACAATATATTCTCCAGTACAGTGGTGGATGGTATTTGTAGAGGGAAAAATACAGGAAGACTGTAAAGAATCCTGGATGGGGACATTGATATCCTGAAAAAAACCTAATTTTCTTCTTGCAGTTGGTGAAAGTAATTAGCCAGAAATGTCTATAGCATAAGATTAAAAATCTTCCCCAGAGACCTTTCTAGCTTATCCAAACACCGGGCCCACTCTATCCTCAGGGTTGCAGGCATCCAAGATTGCAGAGATTTGGCTTTTAGCACATATCTGCAGCCCAGGGGCAACCCAATCCAAAGCAATCTATGTAGAATGAATAACCATTTCCTTTTGAATTTTGGAAGAATGAAAGCACTTTGGCTCTTGGGCAGAATGAGAAATTGTTAGCTATGCACTTCCAGGAAAAAAGGCTGAGATGAAGAATTAAGAGTAGTCTGAATTACTGTTTGTGCCCTTTTGGTACACAACTGAACAAATAAAACCAAGTTCTGCTGATCTCAAGCTGGTATCAAAAATAGAATATGTAACAAAAATAAGATAATGTTTTCATGGAAATGGTTAGATGAACTGGGGGCAAACTACTTACACTTTTCAATCTTATTTTGGGAGAAGGATGTACCTCTAAAATCAAGGAAGGAGGAAGGGAAAGGGAAAGGAAGGAAAGGAAAGGATAATGAAAATAGAGTTTTTAATTCCAGCCATAGATACTACAGTGAGGAATAACTCATTCTTTAAATAACACGCCACCCTTATATGCATCACCCTTATATGCATAAGAGATAATAATTCATGTTCACAGAATCTGTAAGTCTGAAGCTATATTTCTCTTCCTTCTCCTTTACACCCTGGGAAACTAAGGAGGGTTCCTTCTGTGCCTCTTATCCCATCTAGGGCTATCCTGTCTTTTATCTGACCATTCCCTAGGTAGCATCTCTTTGCCCTGCCTCCCAAGGTCTTTTTCACATACTATTACAACATTACATGTGTAATTTCTACTGGATGGTTTAACATTGTATGTGGGCTAGTGGGTTATAGGTTAGATTGAGACCTAATCCTATGGTGAAAGCTCCTCTTATAAAAAGATAAACAATAAGTACACATTGAAAAAATACATATTAGACATAAAAATTCAAAATATATTCTACAATGCATTTTACTTTTTGAAATAACAGGAAGGAATGATCATGATACATAATAGCAGTGATGATGACTGAGAGAATATTTAGACATGCAGAACTCTACCTCTAGTATAAACTTGATGTCTCCTTTTCTGGTATCTCCTTTTGTGAATGAAGACAATAATTAAAATTACTTCTAGCCTATGCTCTGTTGGACAGGAGCAAAAGTGAGTCATCTGTGAATATGCTAATAATATTACATTCATTCTTAAAGTGTTATTGAAAGTTTACAGCAGCTATTACATACAACAGTAAACTTTAATGTTCTTAAACTTTGAAGAAATGTTTGGAAAAATAATCCAATGATAATAAACTAAAACAGTTTTGGACAAGGAGGAATCTTACTTTTTCTGAAATTTTTGGCTTGGGGATGGAATATTTTTTTCCTTTTCTCCATGCGAGCCCCATAGACATTTGGAAGCTTTCTTCAAGTTCATTTATAAAATAAGTAAAAACTGTGGGTGTCTTTGATCTATTCCTCTTAAGTAAACTACAGAAGAGAGAAACATGTTGCTAAGCAACCATGTACAGTAGAATAAAACTTGTGGAAATCAGGAAGGTGGGGGAACTGAAGTGAAGAGGGAATGAATGAGCCAAAAGAATGAAACAGCAATTCAGCAACAAGGGAAATGAAAAACGTCATTAAGAAAACCGTAAGCGAGGAATGCAGATGTAGAAATTTATTACTGATGCAGCTTCAATCTTTGCTCAAACAGCTCCAATAAAAGGCTCAGATTACAGTTAGTGTAACTTTGGATTTAAGGGACCTCAAATTTTATTCTGGACATTTTACAGTAGGGTAAGTTATTTTTAACTGTCCATATTTAGCAGGTTGAACTGACAGGAGTTAGCAGATGAAGAATTGCATACCCCCACACTCAGTATGCCAGTGTATGCATTTGGTGATTTGGGTTTAGCAGCATTTATTTGTTTGTCTACTGACTTATTTACTGCATATAAAATGCTACAATCAGTTATCAGATAGACCGATAATACTCCAAGTTTCCTAAAAAGGAAGCACAATTCTACTTACTTTTATCATCAGAGAAGAGGAAAGTTTATTTAGTCTCGTTTAGTACCATAGTCTGATAGCACAGACTGTTATAAGTTGTTATTTTATAAGATCTTTTCTTATTCCATGGAGCTATTAAGATGCTTTCTAAGAAAAAAAAATATGAGTGCAAAACATTTAGTTAGCAGTCTTATTTCTTACTGAATTTGAAAGGATTTAACCCTGAGAAGATAGGAAGCAATCTACAAAAAGCTTCTGAGATCTGCTTTTCCCAAAGTAAATAGTATCAATCTTGCAAAATAAGTCTAGCATTGTGCCCAAACAATGAAATTTATACTTTTTTATTTTTTGGAAAAGTCCTTGGTCTCTCATCCCTCCTTTTACAATTTTCTCTGCAGTAGATCACGAATGTGAAAGAAAATAATATGGCAACTTGTTGACTTGATAAAACAGACAATACCACTGCAAATATACAAGCAGGGGCAAGGAAATACATTTTTAATGATCTGCTTGATCATACTCTTCCTGGGAAACAGAAAATCAGGAACTCTATATTAACCTTCTAGTTTTCTTTTTATAAAGAGAGTAATGTTATATCAACCACAGGCAGTGTTGAAAAAAATGCCTATCACTTTTATTTGTGAAGTGAAGAAAGTGAATGGATGATCTTCTTAAAAAAAGTGTCACCATTATACAATATCCTTAATTTTGCATGTTAACAAAATAGTGCTTCAAATAGTAACAACAATATAAGATATCATATGAAGCAGCTGCAATCAATGAAAGATTGAGGCCTATCATAACAAGCATAAATTAAAAAGAAAAAGAAAAAAAGGCAAAAGTGATGCATGACTGTTTTTCACACTTACAATCTTTGCAACATCCCCATGGTCATGTGATCAAAATTCAGACACTTGCCAGCTGAGTCATATTTATATTTAGTCATATTTATGACTCAGGGTCAGGTTTTTTTGACTTTATGACAAGCAAAGTCAATGGGGAAGCCAGATTCGTTTAACAACTGTGTTACTGGTTTAAATAACTGCAGTGATTCATTAAAGCCCATGTCACACTGCACCAATGGATGCAAAGAGGATGTAAAATGGAGAGAAACACTTGCCATCCATTGGT